>VZSZ01003699.1:109283-137158 GCA_013398815.1 Ibidorhyncha struthersii
GCGGACGCCGGCTCTGATCCCAAGTGTAAAACATGGGGAGAGGATCCGGGAGGGCCGTGCCTCGCTGTGGTAGGTCCTCCCCGCTGTGTCCCGAAGGGAGAGCCGCGCTGGCCTGCACGTTTCAGGGCGGAAAGCAATCCGGCAAGGTTCCTGCCGCCTATAAGTACATGCAGGTATTAAACGCAGTGTAGTTTTACGAGTCCAAGCGCTCTTTGGCTATATTATTCATGAGTAGGAGAAAGTACATCTGGTAGTCTAGTGGAAAGGTCCTCCGTGCTGCGTACCAGTGTGTGCTTTGAAATTGCAGAAAGCTGTGGAAGGTGTTTTGCCCGATCACAGCTGTCAGAGGGAGTTGTACTTTAATGCTCTTTAAAGCCCAAATCGCCATTGTAGGTCCAGATTGGATGCGGCTTGTGCAGTATCGAACCTCAGGAAAACTTAATCTAAAGGAATTAATGTGTTGAGACAGGAAATATTGGGAAACTTCATTGTGTGCTGAGTAAGCTCTTCTTAATAATTAAATGGCACTTCTTTTAAAAGCTATCTGGTTTTTCTGTTGATGGACTCACGGTGGAAGGCAGAGGGAGATAGGCTGTAGGTATAAGAGGAGATTGTGATGAATTACATAATCCCACAACTTTTTGTGAATACAGTGAAGATCTTGTAGTTAAGTTGTCGTTAATATTTTTATCCTTAGATAAATGTTAATTTGAAAATAGATTTTTTTAAAATCTATTTTTGTACAAGTTTTTTTGCTATTAAATCAGGAGTCGTAAATATGTATTACAGGTAAATCTATCACTGCTTTATGTTTGTATTGCCTGAACGCTGCAAATTATAGTGGTTTGTTCTGACTTTGCTCAAACTGACAAACTAACTGCTTTGACTAAGATTTTCCACCAGGGTTATGCTGATGTTCTTGAGGGGAATTTTTGAGCAAACTTTAGTAACTGTTTTTATAAACCTTGTTTGCAAAAAAAACAAATTATGTGGCCATCTCTTGGGTGGAAGGGGATCTGACATCCCTTTCTCTCAGCAGTTTTATTACCCGTGGGCTTTACAGTTGTAAACTCATAATAACATTTGGTTTACTCTACCTGTAGAAAATCCACCCAACCTTACTGGATCATGAGCATTTAAAGAACTTGGTAGGGACTCGCAGGGAGATGTCACAGATTACAACTGCTGGAGTTTTCAGCTACAACGATGTGTGCCAGACCAGGACTTATCAGGGGTTTCTCTGGCTGTGAGCTCCCCTGAGCTTGCTGAAGACAAGATCACGCCTGGGGATCGGAACCGAGAGTGAGTGACCATGTCTCTTGCTCTCATTGATGTTCTTGCGCCTCCACTAATTTCAACATTTTCCTCCGATCCAAAACAGGATTAAAGTCATAATGAGTTGGGTGCTTTTTTAACCCCTAAGGTAACTTATCCTTTAGTACATATTAGCACTCTTATTTAACATAAAAAGAGGCAATAGCTTGTAAGAAGTTCCTGAAGTCCTCTTTGTGCTGTACATTTAATGGTACACAAGTATAATAGGTGTGAACGTTTGTGCTTCCTTTTCCTACTGTGTAGGTTCCAAGTGGCAGGGTGATACTCTGTCAGCTGATTCAAATTCAACACGCTTCTTAGATTGAGAACCCTCCAGATCACTAGAAGCCTGGTATCACTAAGAGATTGGGTTTTGCGAGCTAATGTTTTTTGTGTGTGTGATGCTAGAGAATACTGATACGCAGAGAATTAAATAGTTGGTTCTCTGACCATCTTCACAGTGATATCTGACTATGCTTCCCTTAAAATTAGTTAGAGGCATACCAACATTTGGGTTTAAAAGGACAACTTCACAGAAAGCCATGAGCTTTCATACTATATTTGAAGTTATTTTTGAACTTCAGTAGCTGTGAAGCAGTTACCGTTGAAAAAAATCAAGTGATTTCCAGTTACAGTTTTCAAGGTTTTGAAAGTTGTTTTATGTGCAAAATAGTGATAACTATGGTCTATAAACAAGTGTAGACTTACAGGGTGGAGGAAGGAGGAGCTGGGGAGAGGAAGTTGGGCTGTAACCACCATATGGTTTGTACTGCACTGGGAGGTACTATGCTGTGAGTCACACACTACAGTTGCAGCTATTTCCAGCTCTCATTAAAAGAAATTCTCAACTTTTGAGCAACTGAGCTGTTTCATAATGAACTCCGCTACATTTAATGAGCTGAGATCCTCAGAAGGGAAAAAAAATCTTCAGAGGCAGCAAAATCATTTGTTGCAGTTGGAAAGACTGCAATATGCTCTGCTTTAAAATAGATACTCTGTGCAGAGAGAGTTGCTTTCCCCAAATACTTATGGTGTAGATTTTAATTTTAGTCTATGTATGTATTGTAATCTTTTTAAATGATTTTTTCCTTAATGATAATAGTTACGGTAGCAATTATATTTTCTTTCATTCAACAGTGAAATAAAAAAAAATCATGTGTTGTCTTTGCTTATTGGCTACTTTATTTATTATGTTGTTCTAGAATAGTTCAGGCATATTTTATGAGCAAGAAAAGAAAGTGTTGAGCAAGTGTTCTACGTTCCTGTGCTCATTCCACCTCCACCACTACCACCATCAATTCAGCAGTCTTACATCAAAAATAAGAGAGTTTTAAAATCACCTAGTCCTGATTGTTGATGGGGTTTTCCCTCTGAGATTTAGTGAAACACCATACCTTTGTTGTGCAAAATGTTTCCGTACATGCTGTCATGAAAAGGTACGAAAAATCCTTTGGCCAGATAATTTCAAAGAAATGTTGTGAAACTTGTCCTTTTATAGTAATTCATATACAATTAAATTGCATTCTTTGGTAAAAGAAGAAATACTTTTTTCCTTTTTTTGTCACGGAGCATTAATCTCCTTATTCATGGTTTATCCTACAACAGCACTTAACAGTGTGAGTAATCTTTAGGTTGCAATTCATTCTCAGTAATCTCTTTGATAAGTTGTGGTTAGCTCCAGGACAGCTTTTACATGGGGGACAGTGAGTGTCCCTGCCACCCCTTTGCCCCCCCATCCCTCTGACTTCCATATTTCCCTCTAGCACTGTGTGGCTCATGCATGGGCCAGTGCCAGCCCTGACATCACAATACATTGGAAGTAGGAGTGTACCATTAGTCTCAGTGGGGTGGATGTCCACCAGCTAGAAAACACTAGAGCTACTTTGGGGTGAACTATTTGGCATTCTGGTCTGAATAAATCTGTGGATATCTTCGGATAATTTTTCAAAAATAGTGTATTTGGTAGAGTAAATGTGCCTCACAAAAATCATTTTTAAGTAAATTAAGAAACACATACAGAAAAGCAGTGGAATTACAGTGATTTCTAATCACCATTTGCCACAACCTATTCTATCTGTCACAACCAAGGGGAATAAGTTTATTTTGTGCCAGGACATAACTCTGAGTACACTCCTTCAGCTGTTGAGGTCAATGGCCAAATATCCCACAAGTTCAGTAAGAATAGGACCAGCTCCTTTCTCATAAATACTTTTGGGGAATGAAGCAAAAATACTTAGTGTTTTTGTTCGTGGAGGAGGATTTTTAAATTTTATTTTTTTTTTTAAGTATGTGAGACGTTGCTCTCCTCCAAATGCACGTGGACTTTGAGTAAGCTGAAAATCTTCCACGTGCTATTCATGACCTTGTCAATCTCTTATGTAAAATTGCTGTTGTCTTTCCCCTTTTACAGTATCCTGTATTGTCTTCCCGGTATCTTGCCCATAATTAATGATGGCTGAATGAAGATGATGGTTGAATGGAGTTTCCTTTGGATCCCTTCAGTGGACAGAAGATATCTGAGTCATAATTTCTTACTTGGCAGTTTTTTAGGCTCAGCTTTTATATTAGTTCTGGATGTTTCAGATTAAGTGCATGACATTTTCCCCATCTCTAGTTTTCTTACAGAAACCTTAGTGTAAGCACAATTGTGTTGATAGAAAAGTACTTTATATGGGTATAATTGGTTTCTCTTCCCATCTAAAATATACTATGCCTGTAAAAAGCACTTTTATATTAATAGAAATAAGCCCACAGTTAGGGTTTGTCATTTTCACTATACCAGCAAAATTAAAAGCAGTATGTAGACAAGATTTTAGTGTGAATTGGACCAGTTAAACAAAGAAAGAGTGGCTCATACAGTAAAGCAGATGACTGAATTTTACTCAGTTTGGTAAGTATATCTCAGCAGTACCAATAAAATAATAAAGTCGACCTGTAGAAAGAGTATAAGTGTACGTGTTTGGTGTGTGTCTTCCCTTCAAATTCTTGGTTTCATGCATTTCTTACCACAGAAGTCATAGGAAATATTTCTGGGAATGAGCTTTTTGTGGGTGTTCAAGGTGTATATTCTGCCATGAAGCCTTTAGGTCTTGTTCCATCACAGAGTTTAATGGCAATGTTACAAAACTCAAAAGAATGAAAATTGAAGAACTTCTTAGGGAAAGGGATTTTTAACCTTTTTTGTTTCTTGATGTAGTTTACAGCAATTTGGGTGATGAGTTACACACTTTTCAACGGAGGCATTGAGGCCAGGACAAATATTTTATCAATGTCTGATGCGTTTTAATCTTTGTGAACTCTTTCAAGAAGAGTCGGAAAAGCTTATAGCCAGCCCGCATTCCTGCCCTCTCCCTTACATCCAGTAGTTGTGCAATCAATCCCATGGTCAGCTGGATCGGTTTACTGCTCGGACAGCAAGCTAGTCCTTCCTTACCAGGGGAGGGAGGAGACATGGTCTGCTCCTTGCAGGAGCAATCCCTGGTTAGACTGGACTGAGAGTAAGATGAAATTGCACCCTGAGCTGCTGCTTGGTTGTAAACAGGAATGAGAAGGACAAGTGGAGCTTTGTGGTGTTACTCTGACATTTTGTAATTTGCTGCAAGTGAGGAGGAGCTATTTTGAGTGTCAGTTGGCAAAGCTATGGGTATGATCTGAATGTGAAAAGTAGCCTCTAATTTCTAAGAGAATTTCTAGTCTGTGTCAGGCTAACTGCTAATTATTTGTCTCTAGTGGCGGACAAAATAGAGACACTGCATGATATTATAGAATTTCTTCTTTTCCTCTCCCTGAATTTCTGCTTCTGTATGTGTGGAGGATAAATAGTTGGAAATTAATACATCAATTTCACACACTAGCAAATATATTATTTATCCGATTTTATACCTCTTTTCATACCAGTGATTCTCTCCTTGCTGCTGACCTATTGGAAATGAAAAACATTTGCCTTCATGGAGAAAGTTCACAGTATTGTCTGCAGTGGGAAACAGCAATAGCAGTTGAAATCATATTTTGTTAAATCCAGGAAGACAGAATCCCTGAACTTGCAGCAAGAGATTACTCAAATATTTAGTCAGAAAAAGATTATAGAAGTGCAAACAATCTTGCTCTGCAGGTTTGGAGCTTTTACATATAGCTTTTGGGGGTGTGTAGGGTGTGTGTGTTTAAATATATATAGACTGCAGGAGAGTATGTTGCAAAGGCTACTGATGGCAGAAGAGGGATTTGATAAACCATTGTCAAACTCAAATAATAAAATCCAGTATAGGATACTGAGTAGAAGTTTAAGCAGTGTAGGTTTCTTTTGCATCTGGATTCTTGGTGAGTAATGGGAGTCTTTTCCCCGATTGTGTCCGAAACAGTACATAAGTTATCAGAGCCATCAAATCCTCTGCAAAGGAGGATTGTGCACTCAGAACTGAGTGCAACATTCCTGCATTTACCTGCCCAAACCACGACAATACCCCAGGAAGTCATTTGTATTTCTTGGCTGAGTTTTATAATCCATGTTTCTTTGTTTTTTTCAGTGGATTTGCCACCACCACACTTCTTCTGTGTGTTTTCCTTGTTGAAACCCCTGTTAAGTCTCCCCTGTTGGTCGTCTCCTCTGTGTGCATTTCCTCCTCCTCCCTGGTATTCTCTGCTTCTAACTGCAGTTTCTCACAGCCCTGGCGCCTCCTTGCTGCAATGTTGCATCTCATTAAGCGTTTCGGAAAGTCGTCTTTCCCACTGCCACCCCCAACATGGTATTAACATAGCTTTAGCTGACAGCTATGTCGTTATAATGGAAGTCAGCAGGCAACATCAACATCTTATTTTAGTTGCTTGTGTATTTGCAAGCATAAGCTCTTATGCTGAAATTTTTCACATAAATGCTTGATTCTATTTGTAAAGTTTCAGTGTCAGTGACTTCATTGTTTCTGAAAGTGAAGTTTCAGATGGGCAAAGCTGATTGAACAACTTGCTGACAAAGAATGGGTAGTTTCGTGGCTTCTCTTGCTGCAACTCTGGTGATCGTCTGACCTCTCAGTGAGCTGATTAAGCTCCTAGCCTGTAAAACACCAAACATATAAAAAGCTGGGTTGATTTTGTTTGTTTGTTTCCTGCTTCGTTTTAGGGAGCTGCACCAATTTATTTGGAGGTCAAATGAGCAGCAGAGGGGGTGAATGGAAGAGGTCTGGGAGCAGGAGATGTGAGAGTAAGGCACAGAGGAAAGGAAGGGGAACTACCACTTCAGAGGCAGGTAGCTGTTGAAGATCAACAGACTGCTGAGCCAAAAAATAAGCTTTTTCACCCTTTCCTTGTGAAGAGCTTCCCAAGTAGAGATTTCCTTTCTGCAGAAAGTAGTTTTGAAATAGTAGAGGTGAGGTTTTTTTATCCTTGTTTGAAAAATAGATCTTGTACCAAATACGGTACTGCAGTCTCTGAAGGCTGGTTTGCTGAGATCAGTAGAGGGCTGTTGAAGATTGACACTAAAATCTCTTCCTGGCCTCCAGAAGGAAGGCTGCAGGATGCTCCTGCTGCGCTTGGCCTTCCTGGGTCTTGCTGTCACTGTTCCTCCTGAGGACCAGCAGCTGCTATAGCATGTGGCACCTGAACACAGACAATGGGAGATTTTCTGGCATGCTCCTACTATTTCCTTGATGTCACCCAAACATCACGGAAGAAAAGAAGAGCTTTGTTTCCAGTCAGTAGTGAAAATGGCTGGAAAAAATGGTTGGAGAGAATAGAAGCAGATTATCTGGAGGAAAGAACTCAGGTATTTAATGGCAAAATAATCTTCAGCTGAGGAAGTATGATTCCTCAACCATCTGGAATAAAATCTAGTGTTACAAGAGGCTGCCGTAGCTCTGTTATCTCCACAGTGGCTAGGCATGCCTTTGGTGCCGGGACCGAGTGCAGTCAGCCAAGCATTGGCTTTGATGGCAAACTTGGAAGGAGTTCCTGTCTTCCTATGACTGTTTTGCTGCCTCTTCAGTTACACCAGTGCATGCGTTCTTGAGATGGTGGTTTAATATAAAAATTGAGCAGCATTTGAAAAGAAGTATTACTTGGTTTTGGTTTATTGTCTGATCTGCTGTGTAATATAGGCCTGCAAATATTTGTACGGGCACAGCTGAAGGCGGGAAATGCAGCGTGCAGATAAGATGAACAAAAGAGAGCAGGAAGGTCTGAGATTAACTTTGTTACTGAAAAGTGTTCATTAGTGAAATTTCCAATACATTGTACATTTATTCTGGTAATCTTTGAGGGTTTTGTACATCTCAGTGTTTCAGGCTTTCAGATGATTGGTGTAAATGTGTTAAAATGGTTCTGCAAACCAGTTCTGGTTTTGCTTCTTAGCATATCATAGCTTGTTTTATTTCTGACTGTTGTGTTTAAAGGCTATTAAGCTGAAAGTCAAGCACTTGAATTAAGAAATACCAGGATTAAAGCTGCCTTTGCAGGATTAATTTGGTCCCTAGCCATTTGTGTATGTTGCAGCCTTGGTTACTGTTAAAGTGACAGAGTTACATTGCACCAAAGAGCTCTGCCTCCCTCACTGCAGGGAAGAGACTCTGATGTGAGAAAGAAAGGAAGGATTGTAATGGGATGCTTACCTCTGTCTTGTTTAATGTAATAAATTGAAGATGTTCCATGAATAAAAAAGGAGAATGTGGAAAGAAGTATGGGTGACTATTGGGTTCTGCTTTAGACGTGTAGATTTTACACCTGTCTCTACTAATGGCATTACTGCATTACGATGGACAAAGGAACGCATAGTAATTACATGGTGTTTATTCTGCAGGTGTCTTACACGAGTCACCAGGCCTGGGTAAAGCAGATTAAAATGAAAGATTTGAAAATATTTCAAAACATTTGACTAATATACTCCTTTCCTACTGTGTCCTTGAAGTATGGGTTCTGCAGCAACTTCTGTTGGGGTGCCTCTCCAATACTGTTTTAGTTCAAGTTTCCTTCATAAGCACACTGTTGATTTGTTACCTTCATATACCATGCTGCAGCTTGCATCACAGACGAATCACCTGAGTTTGCAAACTCAATTACTTTCAGATGAAACTAAAGGAAAAGATGCATTCTTGCAACAGTTGTCCTAATAACACTCCAAGTGTTAATGGGTGCCCAGACCATGAGACTGGACTAGGGCCAGTTAGACTCCACCACTTTAAATCGCAGTGGCATCCACAAAGGAAATGGGTAGTGCAACTCCCCATACAGTACTTTTAAGCAAAACATAGAAAGCAAAACAAAACAGATGGGTTTCTGAAATTCATAGAAGCTTGAGTGCTCTGCTTTTTTTTTTTTTTTAGATGGAGGTAGGGGGAATTATGCATTATAACTATCTGGGGTGAATTAAGGATAAATTAGTGTTTATGAAACGACACTGCAAGGCACTGAAACACTCAGTAAAGAGAGCTCTGGTGAGGAAACAGAATTCTGCTTTTGCTATTGCTGTGGCGCTATTAACTCATTCGGTAATTTCAGGTGTAGAAGTGGTAGCTCAGTCCTATCATATGCTTAATGCCCTGAGACACTGCGTGTGGCACCCTTTAAGTCATTTTGCAAGAATACCGATTTAGACTTTGATCACTTATTTATATCCATTAGTTGTAAGATTTACCACCCCCATTTATTAATCATGGGGTTACGGCTTTTTAATATTGTTTTTTATTTCAATAAACTTTACAGTTTTGCTTGTAAGCTGATGAATAGTAAGATCTTTTTGTTGTAGTAGCATATATTATGTATAAATATCTAAAGAGTAGTTTGTCAATTCAGCTGTAAAAAGAAGATAATTGTTTCTAACAGACACATCATTGACTTGTTTTACTACTACCATAGAGGAAGGTAGTGTAAAATTCTTATAGGTTAACTTGAACAGAATTGTAAAAGTGTCCATGAAAAAAAAGAAAGTTGGATATTGCTGATTTCTCTGTGTGTGTGTGCGCGTGCACAGATATTTACATTCCAATTCATGCCACAGAAGTTGTTTGTTTAAACTGACTTAAAATCTGATTCTCTTCTTTTGTTAAGATCTAATCGGGGGCAGTCTATTGAGTTATTGAGACATCCTACAGTACCGAGTGGGCTGTGTTTTGAAGCATATGGAACATGGGGATTTCTGCACGGCAGGTTAATTTGTGCTTATTGTACTCTTGAATGCACCTGAGGGTAGCTTTTCCTCAAGTATATGGGTTGTGGGCATAAAGTGCTCTTATGCTAATGAATAAAATGGGTGGTTCAGTTCTCTGGTTGCTTTTAAGCTAGAGCAAAGCAATGTGGGGATACTTCAATTATAATTGTGAAATTTCCAAGAAACCAGATCCTGTCAGTGCAGTTATAAGTGACTTGATTATTTGAATATTTGATAGCTAGAAGTATATATTAAAAACACTTATTAAACATAAGCAAACGTTAATTAATCTAGATTACAGGCAATAATCCTGCTTCCTCTCCCTTCCCAGTATTAATGCCCTTTCCATCATCCTATTAAAAATGACAACAAAACCCCATTAATTTGTTTAGTCAGCAGGAGACTGTCAGGGTTGCTTAGCCTCAGAAAGGTGACTTGGCATAACTAAGCTTTAAATATCAGAGTCAAGAGTTTATCAATGCAGTTGTCAAGATGGATCTTCATAAAGCTGAGAGAAAGATGATCAAGAGAGAAACAACTGAACTGTTCCTTCATGTGGACAGGTGTATTGCAGGAAGAGAACACAGCCCCTCTGGTTAGTTAGCTGTAATATTCTTGGTGTAAGATCAGCGATTAACAGTGTACTTGAAAGCATGCCCATGAGTTGGTTCTTCTCAAGCCTGTGCATCTGTTGGAGCTAATAGTGTTAATTCCCATACCTTTCGTCCAAATAAGCTGTTTCCTTCAGCACTGTTGATGGTGGTTTAGCTAGTTTATGAAGTACAGAGGGATTAGGTGTGTTTACTTTATCTCTAAGAACAGTTCACATAAGGCAACCTTCAACTTTTTTTTTGTTGTTGTTCTTTTTCAGAAACATCAGAATCATGGAGGGGCTCTTGCATTACATAAATCCAGCACATGCCATTTCACTTCTAAGCGCACTGAATGAGGAGCGTCTAAAGGGACAGCTGTGTGATGTTGTTCTTATAGTAGGAGACCAGAAATTTCGAGCTCATAAAAACGTTCTGGCTGCCAGCAGTGAATACTTCCAGACTCTGTTCACAAATAAGGAGAATGAGTCTCAGTCAGTGTTTCAACTTGACTTTTGCGAACCAGATGCTTTTGATAATGTGTTAAACTACATTTATTCTTCATCCTTGTTCATTGAAAAAGGCAGTCTTGCAGCTGTGCAAGAACTGGGCTACAGTCTTGGAATATCTTTTCTTACAAACATTGTTTCTAAGAGTCCTCAAGCTCCTTTTCCAGCTTGCCCTGTAAAGAAAATACTGTATCAAGAGGAAGACGAAAGTAGTTCTCAGAAGAGAAGTGTCATTGTCTGTCAGAACAGAATTGAAGCACAAGTGAAAAGTATAAATCAAACACAACATGATTTAAGCCATACTTCTAAACCATCACCCTCTGTTGCTGTCAAAACTAGCAGTAGACCACAAGCAACAAAACCAACTGAAACCCTTCACAACTTACCACTGACTGAAAGGAGATGGCCAAAAGAAAGCCCTGTGAGCTATACCAAGCTTCATGAAACTTCTGGAACTGTGGAGGATCAGAGCAGAGGTGGTTTAGTGAAAAGGAACACAGCACTGCCTCAAATGCCTTTAGCAGAGAAAGAAATTGCAAGCGATGAGCCAGGAAGCAGTGGTCAGCTTTTAAGAGGAAAGGCCGCAGAGATGTCATTAAAAAGACTGCGTCCACCAGTCTTGTCTCTACGTGGTGCATCAGAATCTACATTTTTGTTGCGAGAGGCAGGAAAAGGAAATGGTCAAGGTGAAGACAGGAATTTGCTGTACTACTCGAAGTTAGGGCTAGTAATCCCATCTAGTGGATCTGGTCCAGAAAACCAAAGTATTGACAGAAGCGGGCCACTTGTAAAAAGTCTTCTTCGAAGGTCACTGTCCATGGACAGCCAGGTTCCTATTTACTCACCTTCTGTTGACCTAAAACCTTCACAGGTGTCATCATCCTCCTCACCGGGAACTAATGATTCCCAGAAGACATTTAATGTTGTATCCCAAAAGTCATCCTTGAAAGAGTCATCAGAGAAGTTAGTCTTAGATGAAAAACCACAGGTAATACACCCACATCGCCTTAGGTCTTTCAGTGCCTCTCAATCAACTGATAGGGAGGTTGCTTCCCCTCTCACAGAGGTGCAAATAAAAACTGAACCTAGCAGTCCACTTTCAGATCCTGCTGAAATAATTAGAGTTACAGTGGGTGATGCTTCAGCATCGACCAATAAAGACTTTCCTTTTAAAACTGAGGATGATCAGAAGGAACCAAGTAGACTTCCAGCAAAAAGGAGATTTCAAGCTGATAGAAGACTACCATTTAAGAAACAGAAGGCAGATGAGCAGGGTTCTCCGGGGTCAGAAGATAACTTTGAGGAAGGCTCAAGCCCTACACACCTTGATGCAGATTTTCCTGATTCTGATGTCAGTAAAGATGAATACAGTGAGATGGAAGAAGCAAGACCAAATAAAAAATTTAAATGCAAGCACTGCCTTAAAATTTTCCGATCAACAGCAGGTCTTCATCGTCATGTTAACATGTATCATAATCCAGAGAAGCCCTATGCTTGTGACATATGCCACAAGAGATTTCACACAAATTTCAAAGTGTGGACGCACTGCCAGACACAACATGGAATTGTGAAGAATCCCTCACCTGCTTCCAGTTCACATGCTGTTTTGGATGAAAAGTTCCAAAGAAAACTGATCGATATAGTGAGAGAGAGAGAAATAAAAAAAGCTCTGATAGTTAAACTAAGACGTGGCAAGCAAGGTTTTCAGGGACAGTCTGCTTCACAAGCACAACAAGTCATCAAAAGAAATTTAAGATCGAGAACCAAAGGAGCCTATATTTGTACCTACTGTGGGAAAGCTTATCGTTTCCTCTCGCAATTTAAACAGCACATAAAAATGCACCCAGGGGAGAAACCAATTGGAGGAAATAAGGCTCCTAAGCAGAAAGATCATGCTCATATTGAAAGTCCAGTAGAAAGCAAAGAGGTTTATCAGTGCCGTCTCTGCAATGCTAAGCTCTCTTCACTTATTGAACAGGGAAATCATGAGCGACTCTGTAGAAATGCTACGATCTGTCCTTACTGTGGCGTTAGATTTTCTTCTCCAGAGCTGAAGCACGAGCATGAAAGCAAGTGTGAATACAAGAAGCTTACTTGTCTTGAGTGTATGCGTACCTTCAAATCATCCTTTAGTATCTGGCGTCATCAAGTTGAAGTTCACAATCAAAACACAATGGCTCCATCAGAGAACTTTTCTTTACCTATCCTGGATCACAATGGGGAAATAACTAGTTCTTCAAGATTGCCCCCTCAGTCAGAGTCCAATAAAATGAACAATTTTGTTGCTGCAAAGGAAGATGGTGTATTCAGTGATTCATCAGAACAAATAAATTTTGATTCTGAAGATTCCTCATGCCTACCTGAAGACTTAAGTGTTTCCAAGCAGTTTAAAATTCAGATCAAAGAAGAGCCTGCAGATGATATAGAGGATGAGGTCACTGAAACGAGCAGAGAACCTAAGGAAGTAGTCTCCAACAAAGATGCTGGTTTGTGGCCCTGTGAAAAGTGCGGGAAGATTTTCACTGTACGCAAACAGCTGGAGCGTCACCAAGAGCTCTTGTGCTCTGTGAAGCCATTTATTTGTCATGTGTGTAACAAGGCCTTCCGAACCAATTTCCGTCTGTGGAGTCACTTCCAGTCTCATATGTCACAGGCTGCAGAGGAGTCCACAAATAAAGAGCCTGAGATATGTCCACCAGCTAATTCCCCATCACCACCACCCTTACCTCCACCCCCACCCCTCCCCAAAATCCAGCCTTTGGAGCCTGATAGTCCGACAGGCTTGTCTGAAAGCTCCACTACTACTGAAAAATTATTTTTACCACAGGAGTCAGATACACTCTTCTATCATGCTCCACCACTTTCAGCAATCACGTTCAAAAGACAATACATGTGTAAACTCTGTCATAGGACTTTCAAGACAGCTTTTAGTCTTTGGAGCCATGAACAGACACACAATTAGCTTTAACAGATACCTTAAAAAGCTAGTTCAGTGGAGGCTGTGTTCAGGATTTCAGATGTATGCCATATAAACTAGAAATTTAAGAGGATCAAAACGACGATGACGAAAAATTTGGAATTTGTGATGCTGCTTGGATTTGAAGATTAAGGTAAACTAACTTGGTTAGTAGGTAGAAAGCAGAGTAATTTAAAAGACTGTGGTCTGGGATCTAATAGTAACAGAAGAATTTTTATTTCATTTAACACTGAAATACGATCACATCTGGATTGTAAGCATGGATCTTCATCCTGTGATGTTGGTGTGTGCGTGTGTATTATATATAAAGTTATATATTAAATGAAAGAGCAACAACAATTTGGATTCTAACTGTGAGTTTATAGTAGTGAAATACTGTAACCAACTTCATTAATTTTTTTTTAATAAAGAAACCAACACGCAAGCTCCATATAAGTAGTTGCCATACACTTGCAATTAGGGAGGAAGTGGATGGAGTGTCTTGCTGTATTGACTTAGGTTTTAGAAACCTTTAGCAATAACAAATAAACCTCAAGTTTGAGTAATCCTGATGTTGTTGGATACGAATGTTTGATACTTTAAGGGAACGTAGAATTGTTTTGTTGTTATATGGAACTTGTGCAAATTAAAATAGAATCTAAAGTCAGCAATATTATTACTAAGATTTTATATAAAAAAGTAGCAGCAAGCCTGCTTTCAGCCATTTAATTATGTTTCTAAGGAAAATTGGGGGAGGGGGTACTTTGCTTTATATAATGTCCCAAAGACTAATTTACTATAGATACTTCGGTAGCTAAAGTCATTTTATTAGCAGCCATCATGATGCAAATGGTACTGTTTATAACATGAACTAAAACTGAATGGATGTCAAACAAGTTTCATAATTTTGTTTCCACTATTTGTACAACTGTTTGTAATTCTAACTACAAAGGAATGTATAACTATTAAATGAAAAAAAAGAGAGCTCATTAAGGGACAGAAGATGAGTTGTGTTCCTACATACAGTAATAAGCTTGGCCATGCGTACAAAGATAGGTTTTAACAAAAACTAAAAATGTAAATATTTATATAGACACCTGTATAAATGAAGAAGTATGTATTTGAAATTTGTATTAAGCATACATATCCAGCTCGAAGCAGAGGAAAAAACATCACACTACAATCACTGCATTTTATGAATACAATGCGTAGAATATTTCTTTCTGCCGCTTTCTATAATTTGTGATACTGTGTTGCAATTTTATAATTTGTTGAAAATCGTGGTAATAATGGGCTGCAGATACTGTGTGTAGTTCCATTCCTTTACCTCAAATCACAACTGGAGCATTTAATGTAAGTAGGATCATAGATATTTACCAGAAGCTATAGTAAGGGTCCAAAATTATTCTGTCAGTAAAAGAAATATTTACCCAGAAGTAGGTGGTAAACGAACAGTGAAAAATTCTTCTGCTAGAATTTAATGGAGTGTTGATGGATTAAAATGAACATAAATGATGCAAACAGTATTTAGGATTCTGACCAACTTTACCCCACGTGGGCTGGGAGAGAGGGACTGCATTCCACACTACCTAGTCAGAGCCCAGTCTTTGCTGAAAGCAACAGGAATTTGGTCACCAGTTTCAGGGGGATCGGGAGTGAGGCTTTAATTGTGTATGTAACCATGAAATTTTTTTTCAGCATCCCAAACTCAAAAGTAAAAAGAATTGCAAGCCGACACTAAGATTTAGCAAAATTAAGCACAAGTGTAACTCCTAAGAATCTGAGGATGAGCATCCTTAGTTAGGCACACATAGGGGTAGATTTTTCTCAGTGAAAGCCCAAGTGTGCTACCATTTTTTTCCAACAGATTTTTTTTGTTTAAAAGAATTGGCTCAGGATGGACCCATGACTTTTTTTCAGCTTCCAAAAAAATTGCATAGTTAGTTTCAAGCATCTTATCCTTCATTTTTTATTAAAACCTAAAATTGTTACTTAATACTTTTAATAGTAACATGTTGGTTTTTTGTCCTCTTTCAGGCAAATTGTGTCTGAATATGATGATGCTAATTTGTTAGAATATCAGTCCAGTGACATTGCAATTAAAATAAGGTACTTGATAGTGACATTTCTACTTACTGAATTTTTTATTCCACCTAATAAGACTAAATTTCTTTCTTACCAAAACCCATTTCAAAATAAATTGGTTATTGCATTTAACCTGGTTTAACAAAATCAGAAAAACATAAAGCTGCACTAAGTATTCTTTAAATGTACTTAAGAAATCTGTGCATATAAAATACGAACACAGTTTTGTAAAATGGTTCCTAAGTTTTCATCAATGATTCCTCTACACAACAGTCTGAAAGTTTATATGTAGCCTTTTAAAAATCAGTGTGCTTTCTAAAGGAAGATGGCAACTAGTTCAGCTATGTCATAATCATCTAATTTCCAACTGGGATTCTGCTATGTGGTATGATGATAAATTTTACACACTTTAAATCAAAAGCTTGTGCAACATCTTTGAAGGAACCTTGCCCTTTTTAGCCTAGTATACTATGTATTATAAAAATCCGTAACATATTTTTTGGTCTAAATAGCCTCCTTCTAAGTTTTTCTTTAGTTGTTTGTTGGGGTTTTTTTTAAGTTTTAACTTTGAGCGTGTTCTGTGGGTTTTTTTAAGTTCAGTTCCTGTTGTTTAGTAAAGGAATTCAGGATCTCGAAGTTTAAATATGAGATGTTTATATAGCAGTTCTGGTTTTCTATTAGCTTTTTATACAGTATCTTAAAAAGTCCTTGATAGAAGTGTTTATTTTGGAGGATACGGAATAAATATGCTTCCACTTATATAACTTTAATATATGTTTTAAAAGTTAAATTATGGAAAAAATATTAGTTGCTTGTTTATAAATAAAGGTCTTTTGAAGAGTGTCTAGTTTGGCCACAGACAAAATAAAAGGCAAATTTATTGATACATAAACCTGTCTTCATCATATCTTGTTTAATTTTGTAGCTATGTACTAAAGAGACACCAAGTTAGAGGTCTTGTTAAATATAAAAAGCGTTTTTCTTTTTTTTTTCTTTAAATTTGTGGCAGGAATGTGCAGATGTTTTAATATATAGATTAGAATCTTTAATTCTCTTATTTTGCTATTTTTATAATCTGTCAGATAAATCTCAGAGAACTATCCTGCTTCCTTGGAAGTACAGTGGAAACTTACATTGCATTTAAGGGGAGCAGGGTTGAGCCATGAAATGTATTTTGTTTTGGGACTTTTTTTCCTTTCAGGCACTGTGTTGGCAAAGCATCTAAGCCTATGGTTAAGTTCCATCGAGATCAGTCTTAAATTTTTTTAAACTTGTGCTTAAGTTCTTTGCTAAATTGGGACCATGATCAGCCATTGAAAGTGAGCAATGGCAGAAAAATACATACAGATTTTTTTTTAAGTCTTAGAACTAAAAGTTAAAATGAATTTTCCTCTACATAAAAACTGCATATGCAGCTAGGGTATAATTCTGTCATTTTACAAAAACAAAGGACGTGAACCAGTAATAGTACCATCTCTACTTCTTGTATTTGCGCTTTTTTTTTTCCTTAATTTTTTTTTTTGTAAGGGGGAGCAGAACACCCTGTGACAGTAAATTGTGCAAATAACCTGCTGAAGCAGTGGGTGACACTAGAGTTTGTCTTGCATATTTCAGAATGGAGATGTAGCCTTATCTGTGAACCAAAACACAGCTGTAAGAGACTTGTTCCTGCATTTCCGATTTAGGCAGGCCTTCTAGTGACATCCAGTGGATTTTTTGTCTGATGTTGTTTGTTTTCCCCCAAGTAGGGCATGCGGGTTTGGTCTGAAGCTACACGTACTCTGTTTTTGTTCCAAGCTTCCAGTGATAAAACTAGAAGTTCCTCACATGGGATAAGGACAGACTATGCCTACCTTCTTGGCACTAACAGTGAGGGTGCAAATATATGGCATGAGCCTGTAATCTGGCATGTGCCTATACTGTTCAATAAAATTGTTTACATTTTCCTACCAGAAGATTTAGATAAAAATCAAAGCAAGCTTAGGGGTTTGGTTTTTTTAAATGTTGCTGTTAATGAATCAGTGTTAAAATCTTTTTTGTTGTTGTTGAACACAGCCTGATAGTATTTTTTGATGTCATTGATTCTTGTTTATTTAAAAATGACTTGTGAAAAACTGTACTATAAGTGTTGTACATAAAGGGACACTATCAAGAGAAAGGTTGTATACAGTAAATGTACTTATCTGTATTAAGAATACTTGATATTAATAAAATCAAAGAATTTAAAAAACATGAATTGACTCATAACACTTGCTGCTTGGGCATGAAAATGCCTATCAAGGGCATCCTCAGTTGTTGCAAGGATGTCTGAAAAATGTGTCTGAATTCTGTGGGCTGAGCTTATTTTTCATGTTGCTTTTTCTCTCGCTATTCCAGAATAAAGGACTCAATCCACTTTGCCTTTTCCAGTTTCTCAGCGATACACATTACCTTTTAAAGACACAAGCTTCCCACTACTGCAGCAGCATCTTTTTAATTAAAATATGTGCATAACACCAGAACAAAATACCTTTTTGCAATGTAACATGCAAGATACATATAAAGTACACATTTTAAGGCTTATTCTTGACAGTGTCCCTTTTTAAAAACCAGGAAAATGGGATCACTTTTAGTGCTTGGGTACAGGGGAATAGTTTCCTACAGTTTCTAGAAACTGGAATTATCCAATATATTTGCTATAGGATTTTCCAATTAGTTACACAAAATCACTTGTCATTTTAAAGGATTATAGAGGTAAGACAAAAGAAAGCTGGTTTTATAATCCTGTATACCTTATAGTCATTGTATATCAGTTCAATACACCAGTGTTGAATTTTAATTAAGGATGGGTTTTTACCTTTTTTAGGACTGAGACTTAATAGCTTAGGGTAACTTTTTCTTTAATGTAATGTAAATCCATTGCTGCTTTGTACAACTTTTTCTACTGTGTGTTTTCTTTACTTAGATCTTGACTAAGAAATATTGGCGTCCAATAAACTTACACTTTGTTTCTTTTGAATTACTGTGTCTTATACTGGAATCTCTTGGCAAAGTGTGATGTTATTGTACATACCATTGTGTCTGTGGGATGGGAATTTTGTTTATAAAAGAGCATCTTTTGATCTGTTTGTTGGATGTAAATGATGGTTTTTACGTTACTAAAATAATGGCTTTTTGTTTGTTTTAATAAGTGCCCCACTGAATCTTTCATTGCAATATACAAGAAAACCAACTGCTCTAGACAGGCTCTTAAAAACTTGAGCACAGCCCAAATCCTGCTTCCTATGCAATCATTGACTAAATAGACTTTGTGAAAGCAAGGTTATTTTCAACTAAGTATCTCTTTCATCTAAAACTGGATTGAAGCAGATGTTTGAAAATACACTGTCAGGAATGTTTATGGTATTTTGCAGTGCTCTCATCAAAAGCCGTTTTGCTGCCTGCGCTTCCCTCTTCAAAAACCCTTGTGTGGGAATGTAGTGTGTTGATTCCCATGATGCAGAAAATGATCTCTGTATCTTTTGGGAACACAGTTTACTAGGCTCCTCTCTTCAAAGTAGATGAGGCCTACCACTGAAATCTCTTAGGCCAGTTTTCTCAAATTCTTGGACTCCATATTTGCTGTCCTTTGCCATTTTTAATTTGTGCAGTTTGGTTGAACCCATTAACCAATTTAACTCACATTTAATAGAGGTCTCAAGAGTTAATCTCCAACAAGTTTCATAAAAATCACTGACTGGGTAGCAAAGAACGGTCTTAGTGGGAGGGATAAAATTTGCAGTGAGAGCATGTAGTGAACAGTTATCTGTGCTTTTTACCCCAGCGCTTGTCGCTGTGTGCATGTGTACTGTCTTGTCAGGGTAAGCGGGGCAATAGGTCAGGTGAAACACATGGCAGAGCTGAAGTACCCAGTCTGCCAAATGCTCAGAAGCAAGGGTTGAAAGGGCACTCCAAGATCGAGGATTTGGGCCTTTGATGCTCCTTAAATCTCTTTGAAAACCAGGACGAGGAGTTCCTGGCCTGCCCCTCCATGGAGTATCCCTGCACATCAGAAGTTAGGTGAGCTGTGGAAAAGGCAAAGAGAGGACAGAGAGCTGCTCTATGGCTTGTTCACACAGTCATAAATCACCAAAGGTTTGGCTCCCTCTTTCTCCTTTCAGCGTAAGGAACTCCTCCAGCTCTTTCTGCATCCAGTTAAGAGCTACATACAGTCCTCTCCCTGTTACTGTTTCAGAGTGGTCTATCATCTGCTTAAATGCTTCACAGAAAATGCCTGCTCTAGAGACCATACAACCTATATTTGACATAAAAGCCAAGACGCAAACCAAAATGATAAAAAGGTACTGATAACACCATGAGCACTGTGCCTATTTTCATGGTTATTTTTTGTTCTAATTCCAGCCATCCACTTCTAAGACAGTTGCTCTGCAAACAAATCCAGTAACTTTTACTTACTTTTCCGTTCATAGGATGCTTCCAGTTATCACTCTTTTTTCAATACGCAAACACTAACAGGATAATTTTAACTATTAGACCTACATGCATAATATTTCCAGTCCTGAAATACTCTGGCAAATAGACATTTTCAAGGTGTAGGCTGCAATGAAGCAACATACAAACCTTTTATTTCCCCTTTATTTCACATGTGTTGAAAGAGTTGCACCGAAAGCAAAGCCAGTTTCTGCAATCACAATTTGCTTTAAATCGTCTCTGCAGTTTTGATACAAACCTTAACGATTTCTTAATATCTTGTCAGTCCAGGACCTAGGATGTCATGGAGCCCTGGTTGTAGTTCCTAGCTTAAGTTGATATTTGAAGGCAGCAACACGCACGTCTCCAATGAAGTCTACTGGTGTTAAGAATGAGGCAGTAAGACCTGCTGGGATTACTAGCATCCAAAGATGCATCTGCTGGAAGGCAGAGACCATGCTGAGATTTGCAGGCTACACAGGCAGCTGTCTGAAGGACAATGGTCAATGAGCCAGAAGAAGAGGTGGGAGAAAGTAGGATGAAAACAGCAGAAGAACATAAGATGTAGAAGGGAGCATGCTGTGGCCCTGCCAAAAACAAGAAAAAAAAAATCAGCTTCTCTTTTAAGTGTCATTTGTGATGAATACAGCTCTTTGGTTCCTACTTTTTCCTTTCATCCCTAATGAACAGCTAGGAGTCCCTTGGGGTTTGACACCTCCTAACCCTTTTTGGCTGAGAAGAAACTGCATCCATTCATCTATGCTATAAAGTCTATGAAAGAGTTTAAGGGAAGAAAAACTTCCCAAAAGATTGATTGATAATATTTCCCCTACAATATTGCTTGGAGGAAGTTTGGGTCCTCTTGGAACAGGCTTTAAAAACTGCATGTCCTGAGGGCTTCGCCAGGTGTGGCAACTATACCTGTGGAGATACATTCACAGGTTCTCCACCTCGCCACCTGCACCTGTGGGTCCTAAAAAGAGGAGGATCTAAAACTGAAGGAGAACCTGTAGAACAGTAAATACAGCTTTGTTGACCACCAACCTAATTACTCCTTACTCAGCTGCATAGTCCTTAGCTTCTGCACATCTCTTGCTCTGTGGGGCAGCCTGCATGGAGTCCAGTTTAATGTCAGAACAGACACAGGTGTTCCCCCCCGTAGGGGGAAAGGTAAAGACTTCCTCTCTGCAGGGCAGCCCAGGGCTGGGATTAACAACGCAAGCTGCTATTTGCTACTGCCTCTTCTCCACTCATCAATCAACTGAACAGCCAAATGCCACAAGGAGGAAACTTAGCTTTGTTAGCTTGCATTCAGATTAGTTGTTTCAGGAGAAATTTGACAGAGACATGTAAATGCATTTTTTAAGAGCACTGAGGAAAAAAAAAAACAACTAAAAAATACCAAACTCTCATTCTGAATATGTCTGGAGGAGAATACTAAAAATGACATTTGAAATTGGTTAGTTTTTTAGCAAGTACTAGTAAAGGCTTAGGTGAGGAAGAACCACATAAAGCCCAAGTTTTATGGAGATGATCCTATGATCTATTATGTGTCTTTAACACTACGTACAAGCACTAGGAGGAGCCAGAAACAAAAGACTGCAACATCACATCCACCTGAAGAGCCCCACTTGAAAGCATCACTCAGTTGAACCCCTCTCTATATATATATGTATGTATGTATATGAAAATGTGTAAGTGTGTTTAAATATGGCTCAGTTACGTGGCACTTGCTGCATTTGGAGAAAATTCCATTAGGTCAAAGGTATGTCACAATACACTTTTGTCTAAAAGCTGTCTTCGCTGGTATTTCCTTCACTAAGCAGCACAGTTTCTGCCTAACTGACAGCTAGGAGTGGAGAGATGAGCTGCATCTCTAGACTCTTGAATCCCTGTTGGGACTGCCAAGGAGGAGGCCAGTCTACCCCAGTGGTTTCTGCAGCGCAGACAGTTGTCTAAGAAAATACAAGAGCGTTGGTTATAGCTTAACACCTATTACGATAACATACAGTCAACGCACTTAACATAATGTGAATTCATGAGTTAAAAGCTTTATAGCCTTTGTCGGTGCCGTAATACATTGCATCCTCCTTCAAGTAACTGGCAGGATTTGCATAAGCTTATCGTGAGCCAGCCTGTACCCATGTGCTCCGGACTCGAGGCATTTTAGCCTTAGTGCAGTACCCATGGGGGTGTGCTCTGGGATGACACGCAACACAAAACTAGTGCATGCCCTTGGATTTTCTTAGGCGTCTAGCTGAGTTGGAGCATTTTCGCTGTTATTCTAGAGGAAGGTGTGGGTTCTGAGATTTTTCAAAAGCCTTTATTTTATTTTATACTCTTGCTATTGATTTCCTACAACGTTGCTTGAAATGCCTTATCTCTCAGTCCGAAACTTGAAGATCTCTTTTACTATTTACCAAGGCCTTTCTTCTTTCTGATACCCAACATTCCCAAAGCTGGTTCGTTTTAGTGTCCTTAAGTATGTGTCTGCAGTCTTTGTACTGCATGGGAGAAGCACACATCCCTGGGAAGTCAGCATCTCCTGGGCTGGAGCCCAAGGTTCAGAGGGAGGGGCAGAAATCTCTCCAGTAGTTCCTTGTCAGGAGATTCTTCAGCTCTATCTTGGACATGGGAATCTGTAGCCATTTGGACACAATGTTAACTCTGAGCCTAAATTAAGCCATAGGCAAGAAACTTCATGTAGCTGGAATCACCCATCATGTCTAGGGTGCCGTCCTTGAGGAAGGCAGCTCACAATACTGCTTAGAACAGCAATCTCTCCATCCCAGCACCATCACCTCTGGTGATACTTGCGCTCTCTGGTGGACATATATATATGGCAATATATATGGCATATATATATATGGCATATATATATATGGCATATATATATGACAATATAACTGGCTCCAGCAGGTGAAAATATAGCTTATAATATATAAAAGAAGCTTGTCTGTCGTGTTTTAGTTTCTAAAAACTCACAGTATTTTACTGAAGTCTAGTAAATATATTTTTGAAGAGTCATCATCATAGAAAAAATAATAATCTCAAAAATATTTTTTCTTCTTCTTATATTGCAGTGCCAGATACAAGTAGAAAAAGAAACGATTAGCAATTCCAGATAAAATGACTGTTGTTAGGCTTTATTCCTTTTGCAAAACTGTGACCATTTAGGCATAGATTATTTACCGGATATTGGAGAGAGGCAAAAGTGTGATTCTACAGAGAAAAGCAAAATAGTTATAATACAACAAAAGTATATAAGACTTCTAAAATTAATGGGTGGAATACTGATGGGCTGCAATGAATACAAACACCATGGTGCCATTATTTGTCCGCTTTCTCATGTTGTTTTCTTTTTTTCCCTGGACAGGCTGTATTTCTGGTGCGTGAATGGCTTCAAAACAAAGTACAAGTATCCAAGGTGTATCACCCTGGGTCCACGGTTGCTCTAATAGAATTGAAACATGGCTTTGCAGTTTTGCTTTATATCTGAATACATAATTTGAAATGATGATTGGTCAAAATAAAACATTGTGACCCATTTGTTTTGAAACTTAGCCAATTTGTCAACAACTATATTTATGGGGCATGGTTGTTTTTTCAAGATCTTTTTTAGTACCAGGCCTGTATATTAATAACATATAAATAACAAAGCTATAAGAGCAATTTTCTGATCTAATGAAAAACTCAGTTCCTGGCAGTACGCCTTCTTAAGCACTTAAGAGATGTAGGCATTTGGGCAAAGAAGAACTACATGACCTAAATGAATTGAAGTTTTTCTACTATGAGGTCATGGTGGACGTGCTATTTTTTCTTCAATAGAGACTGGTGTTTGGATGGATCAGATATCTCCTGCTTTTGCAAAAGAACCAAAAATAAGAGCAATTAGTCAAAGTGGAGGTCTAATGATGTCATCATCTCTGAGCCTTTTTTTTATATGGAGCAGACTCTTTCATTAAGAAGAGGATGTTCTCTGGAAGACACAAGTTGCGGGGGAGTTACTCCAGATCAAGAGCCAGACAAGTATTAGCCTCCTTACCCCCATCCTAGCTCCTAGTTATGAAAGCTTGCTTAGTGGCACTTCCTTGGTGCCAGACTGCTGACCATCTTCCTACAAGCCTTCTCTGGGCATCCCACCTGGGCCTTGTTCCAGCTCTTTGCACACCCATCACTCTCTCAGACAGCTGTCGCAAAGCAGGGGACAACATTTCTGGTATGTCGAGTCACATGAGACAAGATGGGTCACACGTGCTGAATCTCACCTAGAAAGGGGCTACAGAAAACACACTGGAGAGTACACATAAGGGCAGGACCAAATGGAGGTGCTCATCTTCTGGCTTTAGCATTGTGCCTCTCCTTGCCCCACAACTCCTGAGCAAACTTGCCGCAGTCAGGAGGTAGGAGGACATCCTTGTTACCTGCCTCTGGCACAGCAGGAAAAAGAGCGAGAGAGGGGCCGAAATGCTACATGTGAAACAGGAAATGGTCCCCTCTTCCCTGAGAAGTAACATGGCAAGGGGTCACTGTTCAGGTGTGAAGATTAACACGTCTACTTCTGCCAGCAGAGCTGTCAATGAAGAGTGTGCGGTGGTATCACCTCAGGCTGACTGTTGCGTGAGCAAAATCTCATAATGAAGACGTGGTTATAGCCACCTCAGCAGCAAGGGTGGCATCACACAGAGTCCTGGGACACTGGAAAAAGCTCTGCTGGCCAAAGTGCCGTTTTGCCAAACTAAGCATCTCCTACGCTATTATACTGTCCTGACAAAGCACTTGTTTCAGACTTCATGTTAGATTGCATGTATGGCCTCTTACGAACCCTTTCTTTTTTTCATATGTGTAAAAAATACTCTGGAGCTCAGAGGCAGAGAATTAGTGGGAAAGGTTTGGATTGATATCATCTCTGTGCATTGTAATTGTATAAGTGATCGGTTAATTGCAGTGATTGAATGTACTGCACTTTTTTTTTTGTCATTGTTCTGCTCACAGCTTTAAAAATGAAATTGATTAAATAACGATGATCTCATCCTGCTCCCTTTGCAGGAGCAAATGCATGCCATGCATCTATAGCATGGCACTCAGGGTAGTCTCAGATCTAGCACTTTCCGGGCGCTACATATGAGTGCATACCCCGCTGTGTCCCACCCTGGCATACACATTTGCCTCTGCCACGTCCAAGCCACTGTTCCACCCACCTGCAACAAATCTAAAAAGTCCAAACAAATAGTCAAGGTCCTAAAATTCTGCCCACATTCTGTCTGCAGGGTGAAAACGAGCATCTCTGAACAGATGTGTGACGAACCTGGCAGCACTAGTTAACGGGTGAGATATTTATTTGTTGTTCATGTGCCTAGGGTAGCTCTACCAGCAAAACATTCTAGCGTAGACTAGGTCAGAGTAAGCTACAGGTCTGCAGTTTATTCCTTGCCTTTCCAACACAGACTGAAATGGTTAACAAAATTCGTACTTCAAAGGGCCAAAACAGGACATGTGAGGTAACCACAATGAATGATGCAATTATAACTAATTCTCTTGTTCCAGAACCTTTGTAAAATCAACTCTGTATCAATCTCACTCACTTTACATTTTTAAAACTTGCTTTGCAACCATCACTGACAGAGATATATACTTGCTAATTCAAAGAAAAGCTGGGATTTGGGAAATACAGAGGTTGCTTAATAGAAACACAGCACATAGCAGAGCCTAAGAGCAAGTCAGAATCACAGTTCTCAGCTTCAAAGTACATGGAATTATGAAAAACTAATTACTTTACTAATGGCATCCCCTGAGCTATGCTTTGATGGGTAAGATCCTGAGCGTTCAGAGAGGGCTATTCCAAGTTCACAGGTGCACAAAAAAGGAAAATAATTAAATATTAGCTGCCACATATTTTTGCTATACTTCAAAAGTAGAAATATAAAATATTTCTAGCAACAAGATAGCTAGTAAAGTTCTGTAAAGGAAAACTGTTCTTAGTATCTCAATGTAATCTTTTACTCTTTCTTGTTTCACTAATTAGACCCACAAAATTCCTGCCAGTTAAAGAAAATGGTCTACATGGCAGATGTGGGGAATTGAAACATGGGACAAGCTAAGGGCAGGTTTGTCTGCCACAATGCAGTGCTGTATTAAAAATCCCTGAGCTACCTGCAGACAAGCTGGTACAGCAGAGATACTGGTTTGGATCTTACAATTAGCCCAGGTAATCAATCTGGTCTCTCAGCAGGGTCAATTAACCTATGTACGGAACTGTGCTAACACACACCCCCTGGTTGTGGGTCTCTGGAGATCTCAGCAGCTTGCTCCTTGGTATCACGTAGGTGTACTCCAGATCACCTCCCTGGAGTCAGGCAGGCAGAGGGCAGCTGGTCAGTGAATGGAGTGCGGGATTTCCCTCTGTCCCAGGCAAATACTTTGACCTCTGAGTAGCCCATTCTTCTGACATCTGTACAGTAAACTAAATACAGCAGACAAAACCATGTTCTGGCCCTGTTTTGTTTGCAGCTTATAGGTACAAATGTGGACAGTGTATTTATAACACAAAAGGATCAAATTGTTTTTCAGGCAGCAACCTGTTCCTTCTCCCAGAGGCCTAGCGCCCATATTCTAAAATACTGTATTAAATGTTGATGTAACAGCCCTTCAGGAATCACAGGCCCCAGAGACCACGGTGAAAGTCTGGAGCAACGAAGAAGCACTCTTGGGGGAGCAGGATCAGGTCAGGGAATACTTAAGCAAATTGGACATATGTAAGTCCAGGAGCTCTGATGAGATGCATCCACGAGTGCTGAGGGAACTGGCACATGTCATTGCAAGGCCACTCTTGATTATCTTTGAATGATCATGGTGACTAGAAGAAATGCCCAAGGACTGGAGGAAAGCAATCGCCACTCCTAACTTCAAGAAAGGCAGGATGGAGAACGTCAGGATGTACAGACCAGTCAGCCTCACCTTGATCCCTGAGGTGATGGAGCAGCTAATCCTGGACACCATTTCCAGACACATGGAGAACAAGAAACTCATCAGGCGTAGTCAGCATGGATTCACCAAGGGGAAGTCATGCTTGATCAACTTCATAAACTTTAACAATGAAGCTACTGGCTTGGTAGATGAGAGAAGAGCAGTGGACATTGTCTACCTAAACTTTTGACACTGTCTCCCATAAGATCCTCTTAGAGAAGCTGATGAAGTGTGGGCTGGATGAGCAGTGAGGTTGATTGAAAACTGGCTGAACAGCCAGACCCATAGGGTGGCGATGAATGGCACAAAGTCTAGTTGGAGGCCTGTAACTTGTAATGTACCCCAGGGGCCAATACTGGGTTCAATCCTGTTCAAGAGCTTCATTAATGGTCTGGATGGTGGGGCAGAGTGTACCCTCGGCAAGTTTGCTGATGACACAAAACTGGGAGGAGTGTCTGATGATACACCAGTGGATCATGCTGCCATCCACAGGGATCTTGACAGGCTGCAGAAATTGCCTGACAGGAACCTCGCAAAGTTCAGCAAGGGGAAGTGCAAAGTCCTGCACCTGGGGAGGAACAACTCCAGGCACCAATACATGCTGGGGGCCGACCAGCTGGAAAGCAACTTTGCAAAAAGGGGGTCCTGGTGAACAGCAAATTGAATGAGCCAACACCATGTGCTTACAGCAAAGAAGGCTAATGGCATCCTGGACTGCATTTGGAGGAGCGCTGCCAGCAGGCTGAGGGAAGTGATTCTTCCACTCTACTCAGCAATGGTGAGGCCGCACCTGGAGTGCTGTGTCTCCACTGAAGACAGTCCAGTGAAACGCTACTAAGGTGATTAAGGGGCTGGAGCATCTCTCATATGAGGAA
>VZSZ01003699.1:139673-183299 GCA_013398815.1 Ibidorhyncha struthersii
GGGGGGGGGGACAGCCTGTGCTCCTCTGCCGGCGGGGGCTCTCCCCGCCCGGGGCGAGGAGCGGCTGTGGGGACGGTGGGACGTGCTCCGAAGACATATGGGGGTGCCGTCAGCGCGCTGGTGGCTGTTACTGCCCCTCCAGGTGCGTGTGCGTGTGTTTATGTGTATGTATCTCTATATGTGTGTATGTGTATATATATGTTTGTGTGTGTACGTATATACATATGTATGCATGTGTATACATCTGTGTGTATACATCTATATGTGTGCATATGTATGCATGTGTATACATCTGTGTGTATATACGTATGTGGATATATGTGTGTATGTATATATATGTATATATGCATGTATATATGTAAAAGTGGCTGTTTGGCAGGCACTTGCAGGAAGGAGCCAGCCCGAGGTGCGGAGTGGGTGCACGCAGGGAAGGACAGGGAGCAAAGCCGTGACCCCCACAGCCCCCGGCGGGGGCTTGCGCTGCTGCCGATAACATTGTTCGGGCGCAGGGAGGAGGAAACAATGGAAACTTCCTGGCCTGGGCGCCAGTACGGGGCTGGCGGCCAGTCCTTCTTCAGCAAATAACTCCCAGAGCTGAGCTTCCTTCACGTTGTCTTAGGCCTTGGCGAACCCTGTCAGGGTAACGCTGAGGGCTGGCATTCTGCAGACGTCTGGGGGATGGTGGGCTTCTCAGGATTTTGGTCAGTTTGCTTTTAACCCGGGTCAGGTAAGAAATGTACAAAACGTGACACCCCTTCGCATCGCATCCTACCCTTCTTGCCAAGGGCACAGCGTGACATCCCGCTCAGTGGTTTGTAGTGGTGTGCCTGGCGCGAAGAGGTGAGGTTAGGTGAGGTCGTGGCAACCTAATTCCCTGGCCCTGAGGACTGAACCCTTGCCGTGTCAGTGGAAAATGCTGTGGCTAAGCTATCTAGGAAACAACATACACCCGGGTCTCTGAATTTGTGTGCAGCCCTCTCCCTAGGTCTAGGAGGTTCGGTTCCTGGTGGCCCCAGCGCGCTGCTTTGTTATGTGTCAGGGGACAGGCTGGGGGAGAAGGAAGAGCGGCGAAACGCGTGTGTGTGAAAGATAAGGAAAGCAGTTTAACATTTTCCAGACATCACCATAAGTTAGGGCAGTTGAAAGAAAATACTTCGTCTGCCCTTTCAAATTGCATGGTGTTATTGAGAAAAGCATGGGTTGTGCTAAGAAATGAAGGTTTGCTTTGCGCTTGTGGAAGAGGAGAGCCCAGAGAGCTCGGGCACACATGTTAGGAACTGAAAGCAACTAGAAACAAGCGGCAGCTTCCCATCCCAGACCCAAGTCCAAAGCCACGGCATCCTCCCTCCCCAGGCGAGCAGCTGGAGCCGACTTGCCATGAGTTCACTGCCTGGCACTGCAGTATGGCGTTTCTCCCGCTGTCAGGCTCCCAAAACAATGTCAGTGGTGCACAGCTAATGAAATTCCTGCGTGCAAAACAACCTCAGGTGATGAGGGAAGTGGCACTGACCGCTCAGTGTGGGTAGCGGGTGGAGGATGCGAGTGCTGATGTCTCTGAAAGTATGACCTCACTGCCAAAACAGGTATACACTGTCTTTTCCTTGCTGTCTATGTGAAGACTGAGTAGCTGTCATCACTGTCTGCCTTCAACACATGAGGAAGGATTGAGGCGGGGAAGGCTTCTTTCCTCACCTCTGCAGGATGATGTTTGGATTTTCTTCATTTTGGCATAGCCTAGTGCAGCTGCATGACCTTTTATTTTTTTTTGTAAGGTTTGGTTATTAGGCAAAACTGAAAACGCCTTTTAAAACTACAGCACTGATTAATCCTTACTCAAGTAGGGCTGTTTCACTGAACTTTGCTACTGCTCATGGGCTTCACTCTGCGCTGCGTACCTTGCTATTCTGGTGCGGTGAAAGATGAGTTATGATTAGGGCCATAGTTATGCCCTAAGTACAGGTTTTCAGGCTCTACCCTGTATTGTGTAGTGAGGTGTCACACAGTTAATATGTACAAGTTTTGACATACACTTGCAATTCTGTCTCTGGTTCTTCCAGGAACGTCACTGGCAGTGCATTTTTATCACTTGTTTTCAAGTGATGGGTTCATCGACTAACTGCTTCTTTTTTTTTTTTTTTCCTTCTTAGGATTCACAGTTGCTTACGTTTGAGGAAGATGACCCACCAGAACCACTTGAGCTAGCAGTTAAACAAGTTGTTAGTGTTGTAAAGTCAGCTCAAGAGAAGGTAAACTTTGGTTTTGTTTTGTTTCAGTGTACTTTTGGGCAGGAAATATTAACTTCCCTTATTAGCATCAGTGGGAGTTTTATTTGTCAATACTTCTGTTCCCTTGACCTAAGTTTGTCAAGGCTGGTAAAAGGCTGCCTCTCCAATGAACCCGTGCAAACTCTTCACAGTGATTCACTTCTTCTGCAAGTCATGAGCAGAGTGTGCTCCAGGGCTTTTACCAAATGAACAATAACCAGGGTTATGCCAAGTTTATAGGTACACCTGCAATGAACTCATACGGCAGCTCTCTCCCCCCACCCCCACCACCATTAGGATGGTTCCCCATCCTGTTGCTGAAGCGTGGGGTGGGGAGTTCATGAAGAAGGAAAGGGACTCTTCTCTGAGACAGGAAAACATCTTTGTCTGCCTGTTGCTGTTTGTGTGGCTGATTACAGGTTTTGCTCATAAGTTGAAGCCGAGTAAGGATCAGTGGAACAGCTGCAAAGTCCTGAGGGTGAAGTCTTGATTCTACCAAATCCTGTATGCAGTGAGGAATGAATGGTCTCTTTCTTCCTCTCCCACCCCCACCCTACATACTGGGAAGTGGTTTCCCCGTGCTTAGTGCGTATGAAATTAAAATAAGGCAGAATGTGATTCTTAGAATGGGGTTAAAATGTGTGTATCCTTATTAGCAATGATAGCTTCTGCATTTTCATCCTAGTGACTATATAACTACTAGTCACATCTGAACTGGTACTTGGCTTTAGGCATCTGCATCAAATTAGCCTAATGCTTTTCTTCTGATTTTGCTTTGTTATTTTGGTTTGCTTGTCTGATTTAGATGTTAAGCTGCTGTAGTGTGATTCCTTTGGAAACTATGCATGCTTATCTGCCTGATACACAAGTTATAGGCACACCCTGATTGGTGGCAGCTGGGAATTGCCAATGTGCAAAGGTGTTTGTGCACTTGTTCTCTCTCTTTTCTTTTTTCTTTTTTTTTTTTTTTCCTTTCTCCCTACCAGTGGTCCCTGCCCCAGCAGTGGGGCATGAGAGACTGGAGTTGGTAGGGCTGTAGAGTTGGCACTAGTGTTATTCTGTGCCACTGGAAGACACCATGATGGGAAATTGTAAGTAGAGGGGACTGCAAGGTCTAAAAGTAGTGTGCTGTATAATGTGTGAAGCCAGCAACTGAGGGAGATCTGCTACAAAAAAAAAAAAAAGTTGGCGACTAACAGCACAAAACCCAGGTGTCTTGCAGTGCAGTGTCTAAAACGTTGCTGGAAGGTGAGCAGGGCTGCAAATGTGTTTGCACAGGAGATGGCCAGGAGGTTTGGGTCTGCTGGCAGCCCTTGGTCGGTGTCAAAGTTCAGCAGGGGTGCATGGGGCCAGCTCTGTACTCAGAGTACTGTGGCTGTGGCCGGACCACGATGAGAGCAGCGGCTCAAGGCTAAAACCTGCTTTTGGTTTGCCTGCGTGCCAGAACCAAGGCGTGGCACTGCAGTCCTGGATTTCCCTGAAGTCATATCTGACTTACCACTGAGAACATCTCTGCTGCAGTCCTCAGTTAACTTCTGTGTTGTTTACATGTAGATTCTGACTGCCATAGCAGCAAAGTAAGTTAGCGCCCACGGTGCCCTGTGGGCACTTTAACCTGCTGTGGTTAAGGTTGGGCAGCAGAAGGTAGCGAGTGCTGCTGGGTGCTGTAGGGCTGTTCTCTTGCTCTCCTCTACCTGTGGCTTTGTGATCTGGCACCCTCCCTTGTGCAGTCTGTGGTCCTTGTCTGACCTTGGGTTGAGCCATTTCAGTGCGTTAATCGAGCTGTTACACTGCAGCCAGCAATCTAATGTGGTTTCGCAGCAGCTTAAACCAATATAAGCACATTTAAAAATGTATTAGATTAAAACAGGTTTGCTTACGTAAACTGTGTTGTTCTGAACTGTCCCAAAACCCATTTCCGTAATTTTGTGCACAGCTGCTGGAAAAATTTCTCTGAATTATTCCTACTCCTTCAGTTAAGGTACAACCTGAATATTTATTTGGATTTTAGTGTATAATAACCTTAGAGTGGTGCTCTGGTAGCTACTTTCACTTCTTCCTTAAGTGCATACCTTTCTCTACACACCTCAGGAGTTCTCCTATACAGTAATTGTCTCTCTTACATATTCCTCACGTGATACCAAGGGTCCAAAAGGGTTTTTTTGTGGTGTTTTCTCCCCCCCCCCCCCCCGCTCTTCAAACTCTTAATCTTTGCATATGAAATTGAAATCTCTCTCTGCAGCGTGTCCAAACTCAAACTTCTGATACACGTTTGTAACTCGCTACTGGTGTCACTGTCTCTGAATGTAGTTTGTGACCATATGCTGCATGTTTATCAATGTTGTAGCATCCTGCAGAGCTGTGCACTTGCCTGAGGCATCAGCTGGCACAAGATTATTTTCCTGCAACCAGTTCAATGTGGTCCTTTACTTGCGATCTGCACGGCAAGAGTGTACAGGTGCCTTGGCTCAGCAGCCAGAGCTTGATTTACTGCATGTCGTTTCAAATATATATTCAATCTTGCGTCAGAGAAGTTGTGGTCATCAAAGGAAGTGGAGGATTGAGGGTGAGAGATCAAAATAGCAGTAAACATGGGATGTGTGATACTTTTAACGTAGATGTGTGCTGATAGAGCCCCGTGGTATGTCTTTTGTGGTGGGTGGTCCTTGGTCCTTTTGAATGCTGGGCGGTGGAGCACACCCAGGTGATGGGCCTGCCTGGTGCTGGGAGCGAGCCTCCTGCCTGGGAAGGTTTGCATGCAGTCCTGCTCAGAAACAATACGGGATTGCCAGCCAGACTGTAATTATTATATTACTGCAGACAGCCCTGTTTATGACCAGGACACACGCCGACACGTGCAGGCCTGAGGTGTATACATACTGTCCTTGCCTTGAAGAAGCTGAAAGTTGTAAAACTGGTGTATGCTCCACAGTGCAGCGCTGCAGACACGGTTAGGGAAGCTGCTGGTTGTGAGCTTGGCCAAAGCCCTTGTGATAGGGACAGAGCTGCTCTGTGGCTGAAGGTTACACCACGCTGCTTCTTGACAAAGCCTCTATTTATACATCGCCTTCACCCCCAATTTTGGGCCGGAGCCTAAATATATAGAATGAAGTCGCCTGTTTTCATTGTGTGGTGTTAGTTGTTTTGTTTTAATAAAGTAAACATTAGCAATATTCTTAGCTAATTCTGCCAACCTTTCCATTACTGAAGTCTGTTTCCAGAGGCTTTGAACTTCACAACAATGGCAATGTGATGGTTCTTTTGCTGGGGACTTGGCACAGAGGGTTTAGATGGAGCAGACTACAGAAGCCTCCCTTCTTTTCCTGCTTCGTGCTTAAATAGAAAGGGGGAAAATGCCCTCAGAGCACCATTCCTTTAATGAGTGATAATCAGTTGCTATAAAAGGAGTGACTGTCTTGGATCACAACAGGCAACAGCAAATATGAAAGTTGGCTGTTAATTTTTGTGTGATGAATCTTGCTGGGGGAAGTGGTGGAGAGAAAGGAGGACTGTCTAGCACGCTTGTGAGAGGTCCTGTTTTCTGGTGAGCTGTGCAGCATGCCTCAAAAGGCACCTACACAGCTGTTGTGGCTTCAACTTGGTATCACTTCGTTTGCAGCCACCCTGCTGTGAGCTGGCAGCCTGTGTTTGTGCCGTGCTGGGGCACTGGGGCTTCCAGTGCCACCTGCTCTGAAGAAGGTAGAGATATTGTGCAGCAAAGGCTGCTTTCTGCTCTGGGAAAGACTGGTTTCTTGTCATCACCTCTACAGTACTAACTGGGACTCATTCCTAGTTACGTACATGTGTTTATTTGATTATTTTTAGTGGGGTGAACTGCCCTGACCATCATGTGCAGTTCCTATTGTCCTTTAACTCCCCGTTTTGCTTGAAAAGCTGTCCTAGAGCTTTGCTGCTTTAATGACTGGGGTTTTTTTACAAGCCTAAGTGGAATCATGGCCCGTGCAGCTTTTTTGCCTTTTCTTTTTTTTTTTTTTTCATTTTCTGTATTAATATAATCCTTTATCCTTAATGGATTTACTTTTCTTTCATGGTGCTTGCTGTCACTAAATACATTGCAAAGGAATTATATTTCCTTCCAGCCCATGTTTAATTTGGCTAAATAAGTTGTTACTTAAGTCTCCTTTCATGATGTTGTCCTGCCTCGTAAGTCACTCCTGTGCACTCATTCTCTGCAGCAGCTCCAGGTAAATCCATTTTGTTGATGGCTGAAGTGGCACACAGCAGTACAGGTGAGGTCTCACCACGCAAGGAGATTACTGCTTCTTTCTGTCTCTGAAAGTACTTTCTTGATGCGTTTTAGGCTTCCGATCTGCCTCTCCCATGGCTGTTTCATGCTGTGACTGACTCAGTGCATCCAGGTCTCTATGCCTTTGGTATCTCCCAGTGATAAGCTGCCCTTTGTAGGAGTAGTGTTTGTTAATTCTCATGCACTGTATTTTGAATTGCATTTCTCTTCTGGGCTTCAAAGGCTTTTCAGCTTTTCTGTGTGATTCCTAATCTTCCTCTATATTGCAGCTTCCCAGCTTGCTTTCCTCAGCATCATGCTTTCTTTTAGATATCTGCTGAGGGGTTTTGGACATTAACTGTACAGTGGGGGTTGGTGCCTGACTGGCTGCTTTGTAACTTGCTTCCAGCTTTCACCTCCCTGCTCACTGCACAGTCCTCTCCCTTTCAGACACTTATCTGTTCACCTTAACATGGCAATGATGGAGTGCAAGCTTAATTATCGGTGGGGTGACCCTACTAAAACAGAAAAGACAACATAATGGATCTAAACCACCTAAGAACTGAGTGTCTTGCCAAAGGAAGACATCAGGGTGGGAGTTTGTTTGCTTCAGTGGAGATAATACTGGTTTTGGCACGGTCGGGTAGCCTGCCTGTCTTCCAGCTGCTGCTGCAGATGTGTGTAGGCCTCCCATAGGCTTGTGCCACATCTGCCAGCCCGGCACAGGGGTCAGGGATTCCTCGGCACCCTGATGGCACAATGTGCCTGTCTCTCCGCAACTGAATCTCTCTCCAAAGTACTGTAGCACAAACTGGCAAACCTCTCCTGCGTTTCATTGTCTTCCCTTTGTCTCCGCGTCTTCAGACATGCTGTCTCCCAAATTGTTTCTAAAGACTTGTGTGTTAGTGAGGCCTAACTAGCAAGTCTATTTCTGGTATTTATTTTCCCTCTTCTTTTTAAGTACTGCTTCCTGTCCTCACACCATTTGGTATTCACTTTACTTGGTAGGCAGATTGAAAATCCTTCCTGTCCTGTCTCCTTGTACTCCGTGCTTTTTTGTTTTATTCCTCCCTCCCCTTTTTTCCGCTTTTTTGAATTTGTATGTCTGTTGCTCTCAAAAGGAATGGATAAATTCACTTGTTTTATCACTTTCTGCTTTGTTTCTGTTGCTGACATGGTAACTTTCTTTCTTTCTTGCACTCATTCCATCACTTACCCTGGTGTTTACCATCGTTTTGGAAAACTGATCGGGGTTGTCTCATTATGGTTGCAGGCAAACTCACTTTGATACCGGCTTCTAAAAATCCGCCCTTAGCTGTGCCTGGATTAGATGTTGCATTTGTCTTCTCTCCTTCCATTTGTCTGTGTCACTTGGTAAACTGTTTGGGTAGAGAGGGAATGGTCAAGAAGCTACAGAAACCCCCAGAAATTAATGCATAGGCTCTGGTAACCAAGGAAGATGGTGTAATTCTTCTTCTGAACAGCTGAGTGTTATGACTGTAAAAAAGGCAGAAGTTTCTGACTGGAAAATTTTCTTATGGTTAGGTTTTAAGCTGAGCACGCAAACTGCCCATGTGGCCATTGACAAGATGAGGTTTCCGTGCAAAAAAACAGAGCCTTCTGCTTCTCAGAGTAGTACTCCAAAACAAATATGGGAAATGGTGGAGGTCCTAAATCTAGTGGCATACTGGTCCCTACAGTTGAGATCAAGGCAGCTTTCATGGCTGCATCATGGTGTATACTAATTTTCTTGTGAAAATGTTAAAGGTTTGTATTACTTACTTACTACTGAGTAGCCTTGAGTAACCTGCTCTTTCTGGAAATAAATACCAAATGCAGTAAAACTGATTTCCTTCCAGAAAAAAGCAATCAAGGCCTGTAAAGCTACATGTGCAGGTGATGCAGCTGGGGCCTGGAGAAGGTGAAGACGACCTTTCCCAGCAGGGCTGTCAGAACTTCCCCCTGAAGTCATGGCCCTTCACCCTCCCTTGGCCATGGGAGGGAACCTGCTGCCATGTGTGGAGAGGAAAGGGAGGAGTAACGAAAAAGCCATGTGTAATGCACCGATCGGTGGGGTGCCAGTGCCAAAACTGAAACTTTGAGGCAAGAGGACACCATGTGTGAGAAGCAGAGGCACTCTGGTGCTCCTTGAGATGAAGCAGCTTCTGCTGCTACTTCAGGAAGGAAAGAAACTGAAATTCTGCAGTTCTGTCCAGAGGAACCGCAAAGGGGAAAAGTCAAGATACAGGCCAGGAGGGCAAGGCGGAGGGAAGGGCTTTAATAGCTGTGGACACTTGAGTTTCTCAGAAAAACGTAGCTGCTGTGGTTTGAAAAGGACTGTCATGGTTTAACCCCAGCTGGCAACTAAGCACCATGCAGCCGCTTGCTCACTCCCCCTGCAGGGGGATGGGGGAGAGAATCAGAAGGGTAAAAGTGAGAAAATTTGTGGGTTGAGATAAAGGCAGTTTAATAAGTAAAGCAAAAGCCCCACATGCAAACAAAGCAAAACAAGAAATTCATTCACTGCCTCCCCTCGGCAGGCAGGTGTTCAGCCAGCTCCAGGAAGGCAGGGCTCCATCACACATAACGGTATTTGGGAAGACAAATGCCATCACTCTGAACATCCCTCCCTTCTTCCTTCTTCTCCCCCAGCTTTACATACCAAGCGCAACATCCTATGGTATGGAATATCCCTTTGGTGAGCTGAGGTCAGCTGTCCCACCTGTGTTTCCTCCCAACTTGTGCACCCCCAGTCTGCTTGCTGGTGGGGTGGTCTGAGGAGCAGAACAGGCCTTGACTCTGTGTAAGCACTGCTCAGCAATAACTAAAGCATCCCTGTATTAGCAATACTGTTTTCAGCACAAATCCAAAACATAGCCCCGTACTAGCTACTATGAAGAAAACTAACTCTACCCCAGCCAAAACCAGCAGTCTTACTCTGCTGTAGTGCTTTTTCAGTCTCCTTCGTTCTGCAGTTTTTTATCTGAAAAAGAATTTTTCGTAGTATAGTTGTACTAACAATTTTAGATACGTATAACCAAGGTGTGTTACAGTATCTACAGCTCATTGGAGCTGGGTGCCGGTGTCTGGCAGATAGGGAAGAGAGCCCAGCGGGGTTGAGGAGTTTTGCCCCAGCAGCTCACCCACATTGTGGGTTGGTGCGTTCAGGGATGGAGGTGGGTGAAGGGGGAGGCTGGAGGGTGTTGAGGAGATAGCAAGAATAACCCTGGCCTGGGTGCGATTAGGTGCCAGGAGTCAGCGGAGTGTGGGGAGGGATGGCGGAGGGCTGAGGAGGAGCAGGGGGCACAGCCTTGCTGGTGGAGGCACCTGAGGAAGGGCTGGGAACCCCTTCAATGGGCAATCCCCAAAGTGCATGGAGAGACCTTGGCTGGTGATGGGGTGTTTGGGCTGGGGGAGGCTAGAGCTGTGGGGGTGCTGGAGGGAGGAAACACCTTGGTCCTGCTGGTAGAAGAGTCCTGGTTTCTTTGTGCTGCTACTTCACCTCACCATATTCCTGCTCATTTAGGAGGTCTTGTTTGTCCAGGTGTAAGACAACGAAAGAGAGCTGGAGTGTGACCCCTCCTGGGAGTCCTGAATTAGCTGGCCACAGCTGCTGTGTGGCAGTGCAAGGGCTTAATTTTTAAAGGGCAGTTTGTTATAAAAGTGACGGGTTTTCTAGACTCTAAAACACAAAATGTTGGTGACTGGGGATGTCCCTGTTAAGGAGGGGTGGGAAAGATAGGTGAGGAAGATAATTGAAGTTGAAGAGCAACTCCCTTCCCACCAGTCCAGGTGCTACTGCTTTCTTGTGAACATCTATCCTTCCTCTTTCTCTCCCCTATCAACCAGAAAGTGGTGCTTTGCCTGACCCTCCCTTCTGCTCTTCATCTGTGGAGAGAAAATGAATTTGAGGAAGCAGGTTGAATGGGGGCATGGAGGAAGAGGAGCATAGCACAGGAAGGTTCAGTATTTTTCTTCTTGTGACTGTGTTGGGGAAAATGACCTACATATTTCTGCTGTGGTCTATCAAAATCATCTGCTACGCTTCCAAAGCAATGTCACTTAAAAAAGGGAAGTGGCAGTTGCGGTCTCTTTAATCAACTTCTCACCACTTGTGGCAGCATCTTAGATGAAAACAGGATTGCTTTCTCTTCAAATTCTAGCCCAGAATTCTACTTCCCTCAGTATTCTGACTCTATAATCCATCCTGCTCCCAGAACAAAGGAATTCACCTGATACAAAGAGATATTATTTTCCATTAACAAATGTGGAACCACTCCTTTTTCTGATCGGATTAAAAATTAGCAGACCGCTGTACCTGAAGACCACAGTTATTTTATTAAAAGTGAGGGGAGAAGTGGAGTAGGACTTGGTACATGTCTTTGGCAGAAAATAAATTAAGTAATGGTTTGGGCTCCTAAACTAACGGTACAAATATAAAAAAATGCATTTAGCATCTCTTGACAAGGTGTAGAAAGAAGAGTGAAAGTTCTACCACCTGCAGTGTTTGTTTCCATCCTTACATGATTAAGAAAAAAGTGGCACATGAACTCATCTAACAACTCTCCTGCCACATTTTGTTGTTTTTTTTAAGCATCAGTCAACTGTGTATCTGGCAACCTTGGCTCTTAGACATCCAGAAATTCCAGACAAATGGCTCCGTATCACATGTGCAGCAAGTCCAACTTGTTCTGAATGCACCGAACTTCCTATGCATTTGTGAATTAAATGTACATGGATGATGAACCACTGCATTTAGGACATGCAAGTGTCAGCAGCTTTTGCATCAGACCTGTCCTTTTCCCTCCTCTGCCCTTGAAAAAGAGGGAAGAACCTATTCATTTTTGAAGTCTTTAAAGAGCCACCATGCCAATCCATCCTCGTGAATGAAAGGAGTGTTATATATATATATATTTTTTTTTTTAAAGGAGTGTTAATATTATATTATATCATAATAGTGGGTGTTTGTGTTGATTATACGGGATTAAGGGTCAGAAATCACTTCTGAAGGAATGTAGACTTTGGAGAGAGGGAGAGGTGAGGGAAACTGATTTGTCCACTTATAATTTGCAGAAGACAAACCTGAAAAGGCAAATCTTTTTGCTTGTGGGTGTGGTTGGGATTTTTATTTGGCACGTCCACTCCCTCCCCATGCTCCTTTGTAATTAATTCTCTACCTTAATGGATGTGCTTCAAACCCCTTGATAATGCTCTGGTGCTCCTTAAAATGTGTGCTATAGAGCCCAGGGAGACGAAGTATATTTAAGGAGAGACTGATAAGGATCTTCCAGAAGGTACATGATTCATTTTAAAGCCTTCAGCTTCAATTCCAGTGCCCATAAGTGAGGCAATAAGTGCGCAAACATAATTTAATAGCATACATGCAGAGTTTCCGTCAAACATCTTACAGCCAATTATTTGTCTGCTCACCGGATTAACCTGGTTAACTTTGTCTGAGTCAATCTAAGGAGGGCTCAGCTATCCTTTCCAGTGGAGCCGTGGGGACAATAACCACAGAGGGACAGTGACAAGCAGCTGTCTTCAACCAGGGGAGCTGTTTGCAAAGTAAGCTTTTCTCCCTGACATAATGAGTGATTTCTGACTTCCATACCTGGGGTTCTCCTGTGCCGCCAGGCGCTTTCTGCGCATTCCGGGAATTTTGCACAGCAGCTCTGGCACTTCAGTCAGTTTGCAGAGGAGAGGGAGAAAAAAAACATTCAGTGTTTGTAAACTCAGTGTGATAACAAGTTAAATTATGGCTTTAAAAAGTGAGGGAGTGTACTCAACAAAGTCTGTCACAGTCAAGTGGCATATGAACTTTTCCCAGACATTCAGCTTCGCCAAATTTCAGGGCCTTTCTTGGTTTGGTCAAAGATGAATAAACTTTTAAAGGCTTCTACCCCTTCCCACCCTATTGGGAACTGGAATTACTCAGACAAAATCCCCTTCTGCAGCAGCAGGGTTATGCCAAAGTTTCTCATTTGTTGGATACCACTAAACCAAATATTGTTTGTTAAAACCAGCTGTCCTATGGTAGGCTACTTAGTTCAGAGCAGAAGAGGAACAAACTTATTTGTCTCCCTTATGTGAAATTGTGATCTTTGAACTTTTATAGATACATGAAACAAAGGAGTCTTTGTCAGGTGAGGAGTTACTTTTGTATTAGATAACAATACAACAGAAATTTTGGAAAATACCAGAATTGCCAGGTGTTAAATTCTGTGTCCAGAAGCAAACACTTGAGCTACGGTTTTTAGAAGTGAATGTACAGAAGGAGGTCGGGACGTTAAGGAAATTGCTTAGAAATCTCCCACCTATGGGATTTAGCATAATTCAGGTAGCTTAGAGTCCTTCCTTTTCTTAGTTCCTTTCTTATGTTCACCAAACCTTCTGAAGACTAAAGTATTTTTCCCTTCCTTTGTCTTCCCCCACCCCTTTCATTTCTGTAGGTGGTTTCTTGCAATGTTTTGGGCGATTCTGTTAAATTTGTTGTCACCGTCTCCCATACTTCGCCTGCAGCTGCAGAAAGTCAGTCCTACAGCGTGAAACTGTCTCCACTTCACTTGCAGGTAAAGTATTAAGTGTTACTCTCTCTCTTCTTCCATTTGCTACATCTCAGCCTGCAACTGAGCTGAAGCTCCTGTTTGCAAAATGCATACAAGCTCATGTTAATTCTAGTAGCAGTTCCAAAATACATCCAAAATTCCGGATATATAGAACAACCATACCCTTTTTTGACTGGCATGCACTTTCAAAGCTTAAGTAACTTCTGCCTTCTTAGACTGTCACTTTAAATTTACTTACTCAGAAACTGGTATCATTCCTCCTTTGGCGAGCATTAGTATGGAGCTTGACCTACAATTTCTTTACAGGACTCCAGAACACTCTCTAATAACTGCTTTCCTATCCACAGCTTCAGCTCTGTGTGAAAGACAAAGGAGAAGATGTCAAAGTTGAGTGGTTCCTCATTAACGCCAATGAAACCAACTTTGAAATCCAGCCAACAGTGCAGGAGGTCAGTCAGGAAGTTTTATTTGTTGTAATGATAGAGAAGGTGGGTCTCCATCCCTTTGGTGCAAAACCTAATGTAATGCTCTAGGTTAGCAGTAGGAGTGTGTAGAGCTAAGGTACCAGGTGAGGCTGGAAGAGCTGAAGCAAAAATGCCTGTTCCTTTCTGCGGGCTGCCTTTGGTAGAAGTGGGGGGCAGTTACCTGTTGGCAGTGCTGTCTTGAACTGCTTCAGTGACATCCGCCATGGCTCATCCATCAAAACCTTACATCTCTGAAATCTAGGAGCATATCTCAAGATCACTGAAGCATTAGAGATAAATCAAGCCTGTATTTGACAGACAAATGACTTTGCAAGCATTTTTCATCCAAATTCAAAGGTGTGAAAAACGTCCGTTCCTAACTACCTTCTCTAAGACCATTTCTAATATAATAAAAAACCCAATTGTAATGGTATTCCCATCAAAGTAATTACAAAATTGCCTCTTCCTTAACTTAAATCAATTGTGAAATCTGGCAACAGTAGTTCAGAAACAGCTCTGAAAAAATACAATTATTTAAGGAAATGATGGGGGATCTAAAAATATCTTGATGCTTTTGGAATTGTACCTTATCTTAGTATATAAACACCGATTAATTGGGTTTTTTTTATTGGGACATTCCCTGAAACAGTTTCTTCATGACTGAGACTCTCTTCTTCCTTTGACCCTTCACAATATTTTTTTTGGCACAATTGTGGTGACTTAAGCCTTTCTTACAACAGTGGGTAAAGGCTTGCTTGTGTTTTGTGAAGTTGTTTTTTTTTTCACTGAAGGCCTCGTTAAAAAAATAGGTTTATTGTATAGTAGAGCTGCTTCTAAAGACCTGTGCTGAGTGACCTAGAATTGTAATAATTTATTACCACCATTTTTGTACACAAAAATGTGAAACTCATAACTAAAGACAGACGAGTCTTTTGAAGTGATCTTTAATGTAGATTTTACTGTGCACGCATAGCAGTGTAAATGACCTTCACGTGTTGGGGTGGCATGCCGATTATCCACGTATTGAACAGTCATTAAGTACTTACTGGCAAATGCAGATGACTCTGTTACAGTGACTGGGCTTCACAACCTGCTTTTTGAGAGACACCTGAGTCCCGGGTTGCAAAGGAGTTGCAACTTGTTGTGCTTTGCCTGCATTTTTCAAATAAGCCTGTTAAGTTCTTAATAGTTAAGGGCTTTATTTTCACTTTGAAGTTTCTGTTAGCACTTAGAGAAGGGGGGAAGCAATAAGCAAAAGAGCTAAAACCTGTGAGCAACCTACACCTCAGAAACTGAGTCGGCTCCTAAACTTACATGTCAGCTTTTGTGCCGTGTTTTTTCCTCTTTTGGAAGCAATATTGTGTGTACAAATACATACCTTTAATTGCTTGTGATTATCCACACAGTGGTTTTGTCATCAGTCAGACAAGGTGGGTATAATAACCTGTTTTCTGTTGATAATAGCTGGGTGAACTTGAGTTGCGTTTGGCAACCTGGCTGACTGGCAGGGCTTGAGTTTGCATGTGGTTGTACTACTGTGACTTCCATGTGCTGGCGTGTCCCAAGCTAGCCACGGAAGCTGACTCTGCACCCCTATCCCATGTCAAACCTGACGTAAAATGTGTTGTCTTAAGCTTTTTTGGATGGCCTTCAAGCCATTATGGCTTGTCTTGTAGAAGGTGGTGCAGTGGAGCATTACTTTCCAAATAAGGATGGCTAAAAATGAGGTTGGACTGACAGGAGGCTCTTTAACCAAACTGCTTTCCAAATAACTATGGAAATGTCAGATAGTACCTATGAGTAGAAGTCCAATGACTGTTGTTGCTGTTGTTACAGTTAAATAACAAACGTCAGATAAGGTTGATGGCAAAGTGAGACACAGCTGGGATTTTACAACTTGACATTGTTCTTCATCAAACAGTGTTTAGATAAAAGCAGGGGAGGGAAATTACTGCCAAAACAGTGAAAACTATGATTTATGTGATTACTTAAAGAACATAAACAGTGAAATTACTGAAACTGATGCTTTAGACATCATTAATATTTTTAAAAGTCACAGAAATATGCAACAGGACAAAGTGAAAGAGTATTATCTGCAAGTTGCAGAAATGTGCCGCTGCCTCTTTCCTTGGTGGTTGTTTTGAGGGATCATGGAGTGAACAAAGCAGAGTTTCCGTTGGACTGGTCGATGCTGTTGTACGTTTTGAACTGTAGCGACCTGCCATCAAAGGGCGGTTCGGTAAGGAGGCAGGGACACCCGTTTTCTGTACACAACATTCCTGGGATTTTTATGAAACACCCTAAATGTTTCTGTCACACCTGGGTAATTGGGAAAGGGCTGTTACTCCAAATCTGTGTGACCTGTTGTGCCAGCTGCAAGCAGACCTTTAGGAGTGCAAAAGCCATTGCAGGATCATTCTCCCACACCTAAGAAAGGACCTGAGGCTTTTGAAACTACAGATTGCCTCTCATGCCGAGACCTCTCTTGGGACGGAGGAGCGTGGTTCAGGGTGTCCGGGGTGGCAAAGCCTGGGTCGGGTAGTGCTGGAAGCTGGTGATGCGCAGCCGCAGTGTTATCAAGGCAGTCCAGCAGGATGTGGCCTTCAGCCCCCTGCTTCATCTCCCTGCAGGTGCAAATCAGGTGTCCTTGTCATCGGTGTGCCTTGTCTTTGCGGCAGAGCCTGGTTTGTTGGCCTTGGCATGCCAGTTGTAGGTGGTGTTCCTTTCAGACAGCAGCATGCAGAAGGGTACCTCTTTCCTGCTTTGTGTCATTGTCGGGTTCTCCAGCTATTCTGCATCTGTAAATCAGTTCCCTTTCTTTTAAAACCTTATTTGGTAATAGTAAAGTTTCTCAAGTGTAGTACCAGGTAAGAAAAGATGGATGAGTCCTCTGTTATTTAGGTCAGGTCTTTGTCTCCTCCTTCTCTTTTTTCTTTAGAAAACAATCCTCACTGAGATTTCTCCTGGGCTACCTTCAGAGCAGCTGGGTATGAAACTGCCCTTTCTATGATAGCTTAATTTAAAATCCACTCCCTGTAGGTAACTGAGCAGAAGAGACTTTGTGAGCGGCGTGATGTGGGAAGCAGGCTTCTCCAGGAGCACTGGGAGGGCAGGAGTGGTTCACTGTCTTCATACACCTTGCAATTAATTGTGTGAAGCTACCTGTGTAAGCGAAATCCGTGGCCTGTTGTGATCCCTCAAAGATAGTGTTGTTAAGCGCATGAGATTTTTGAATGGACAAACGGACGAGTCAGTGTCCCACAGCAGCATGACTATCTGTCCATCCAGTGTACTTTTCAGCAAGGTCAGAGACCTCCAAGAGGTGCTATAATACTTTTTTTGGTGCAGCACAGGATTAGATTCTTCTCAGCTGTTGCAAGCTGGCATAACTCCCATTAAATGAGTGGTGCGAAGCAGGACAAAAACTTTAAAACACCATCATAAGGTATAAACTGTTAATGAAACTTCTGGTTTTGTGGCTAATAGCTGTGCCTTCCTAACTCTCAGAACAGCATCTGACTTTTTCAGTGTGTATTTCTAGTTTTCTTTTAATGCACAATATGGAAATTTAAGTCATTATTTGCATGATCTCTTGGTATATTTTGTTGTTGGCAACAGAAACCATGTCTCTCTCTGACAAAGTTAATGTTTAGTAGCTTTGGTGGTTTAGATACACCAAATTAATTTTTGCCTTAACTTCTATTCTTCTGAGTTTTGAGAAGCATGATTGTTTGTTTCCTCTTAGGGACAGACAGCAGGAACACGTGCAATATCTGAAACGCTCAGAGGTGTTTTGAAGAACCTCTTTAGCTCAGTTTCTCCATCTGTAGTGTTGAGTACGAGGCCTACAGATATAAAGGAGGTTCAGGTAAGTCTTCTTCCTACGTAAATCTTTTAAGAAGTCTCCTTCTGCTTGGTGTTTTTATTATACATTTATGACTCACAAATTAGTAAGTTTAACACCGTTCGGTGATCAGAAACAACTGGAACACATTCTTTAAAACAACATAGCCTTTGGCAGTGAAGGCTTTGTGATCATAACTCCTGTGCAGCTATCTGTTGATGTTACACCCCATTGCATGTCTGCTTCTCTATATCAATGTGACAGAAGTTCAAAGTATTTTGTTCTTGCGTATGTGCGATCCCTCTTGTTCTGCTTGCTTTTCACAGAACGTACAGAGCATAAGCCTTCTCCCTCAGGGCACTAGTCCGCCTAAACCTCCAAGGGCTCATGAACTCAAACTGCTGGTAAAGAACATCACAGTAAACCTAACTGATCACAGTGCTGCAGGTAACATAGCCAATGTAATGCTGCTCGTTTTCAAGCACGGTTGATTGGGGTTTTTTTTTTCCTTTTGACTGAAATCATTTGGAAGTTCTGAGTTACAACCTTGCCTCAAAACAAGATGGAAGAAATTGCATTACTCTGAGAAACAGACTTACAAAACTGTGTCTGTTTTGGTTTGAGTATTTAAACAGCTTGATTGTGTAAACAAATCCATCATTTTTGAAAAATGAGCATCTTTATAAAGCTGGTTGATTATTTTCTGGAGTTTAGTTTTAATTTCTAAAAGTTATCACTTTGGGTGTACCCAAGACGGGGGCCTCAAATCCAACTCTCCATTAACTGCTAGCAATGACATTGGTTTGCTTCAGGATTACCTTATTTTTACAGCTGCTTTTCTTTACTTCTGAGCAATTTGCTGATTTATCTAAAACTCTCCTATGTGTAAGCTCTCCTCAGAGGTGATGTGTTGTTGTTGGGGATTTTTCCCCCTAATACAGGGGCTGTCTGGGTAGGGGAGGAGTACCTCTTGCAAATGGAGAAGGAAGCCGAAAAGGAGGTCACTGCTTCATGAAATTGCACTGTTGGTTTGAGACAGAAGCACCAAGCCTGTCTAGCGAGTATTCAGACTTCTTCAAGCGCAAGCACGCCTGCGTCACTGATTGAGGCATGAGCAAGCATATTTCAGATTTTGTCAGCGGAAATATAAATTTGAGACTCTGTTATTTATGGTCACTAACAGTTCTGTAAGAGTCTTTTTAGTGGAAGCTTGTGGCTGCTAAATTGGGCGGGGCACTATTTTTGGATAAATATATCCTACTTGCTATACTCCTTTTTTCAGTTAGATGTAATAGATTTCTGCCCTGGACTCTTGCATAATGCTGCTTTGCTTACCCTGGTTGGAAATGATTCCCCTGTAACTTTCTGCGGACTGTTTTTTAAAACCCAATTGTTTTTACAGCAGTTCTGGAACTCTTTGCAGTGTAACATCCTATATAAATAAAACTGCGCTGGAAACTGTAGCTTGCAGGAAAACGTCATTCAGATTTTTTTATTACTCTACAATTTTGTAGTGCAAACTAAGCTTTTCTATAGCGCAGATCATTTTGGCTGGCTTTAAAACTCATGAGATGAGATGCCTTTATGTGCATACCATGCATGCAACAGAGGATTCATTGTATGGGAAGCTTCTCTGCCCTCCCCCGCCCCCCCCCCGAAAATGAGAGGAAGAGGGGACAATTAATGTGCTCTGCTTTGGGAACCCAGATATTGAGAGGCAAAATCACCACTTGCTCCTCTAAAAGGAGATGGAGGGAATTTTGCTGGTTGCCTAGCAGCTCTGGGAGTGTCAACACTTTGGAACTAATTATGAGAAATAAAGCTTCATAGTGGGGTTTAGCTGATACACTGGAAATCCAGTGGAAGTACTGCACAGCTGGGAAGGTGCTAGCTTCTGGACATAGCTCGCTACCTTTTAAGTATTGTTCCCTTCTCTTTTCCTGGCCTTGTCTTGCAGCGATAATTAATTATCCTGTTGCAACTCTGAGACTCAGTAAGAGTGTGCAATATGGCCAGCTAACCTGCATAGATACCTAGAGGATTGGGGAGGGGTGGTTTGTCTGTCTTGATCATTATCATCCTATGGATGCTAACGTGGCTTATAGGAGCTTGTGGCTTTCCTGTAGATATGTCAGTTGGAATGGTAAGTAAGCAGTAGCAGAACTGGTCTCTGCTTATGGGCTGTGCCCATTTTTATCTCCTTAGTTTGTGTATGTAAACAAAGATTATCCCAGATTTAGTACTATATGGTCCACAGTGTATCATCTAGGGCAAAAGTGATTTATGCTGTTAAGGAAAAAATTGTTAGTTGTGTGCACTAGGGTGTGGGGGGCAGAAATGTTGAAATACCGTGTGCATGGCTCCAGTGTGATTCCAAGCAGAGCTATGCGGGCGTTTCTGGCCCGGGCTGCTGAGCACTGCTGGCAGCAAGAGCAGGCTGTGGAGGCATATGGCTGGGTTAACAGAAAACCACCCCAGGTTCATTAACTCAGGCTCAGCGTGCTGTGAAAGCAGCTAAACTACTTTACTCCAGGGTTAGCTTGGATCCCAAATAAGCTGCCTGTACACAGTGCTTTGTCTCCTCTAATAACCTTGCCAGGGCCAAGCTGCTTCTGTGCCTGAGACAGGGCTCATCCACAGCCCTGATACACCACCAGAGAACAACTGAGAGTTGATGATAGTAAATATAAACCCGGATTCTTCTGGAGAAATGGAGGCAGTGTATCTTCCGTTTGCTTTTGCACACAGCCCATACAGAGCTTTTTGCTGCTTTCTTTGATATTTTGGAATGCTGGGGCTGAAATGATTTATGATGCTGTGAAAGCCATACAAAATATTTTTTTTAAGAGTAGCACATTGTGCAAACTATTTCCCCTTGGAGCAGCAATATAACTACTCTGATATGCTGATTTGCCATGCTATCAAATTCCAAGATCAAGGTAGAGATGATTCTGCACCAGCACTCTAAAATGCCATGAACTTGTTAAAAACCTCAGTCCACAAAGCCATTGTTAACTAACTCTGTCATCATTCACTTTCTAGCAGAAAAAGCTTGCTTTGATGTCCAAAGAAATCACTGTGACTGTGGCCAGTAGGAACTTTGAAAACTCCTGGGATTTTTAAAGCAGCTGAAAGCAACTTTACTCCCTCCCCTCCTCGCACCCACACCACCACCTCCTTGCGGTCGATTCTGTCTCCGCATCCTTTTTGATCTTTTTATGCCTGTACTTTTTTGCTTCGTGCCAGAATTTAAAGCAGGTCGTCGTGTTTCACACTATGCTGGCAAACTGCGTCCTGGGGTGCATCAAACCCAGCATAACCAGCTGGTCAAAAGAGGTGATTGATTGTCCCGCTGTATTCAGTGTTGGTGCAGCCTCACCTGCAGTACTGTGTGCAGTTCTGGGCCCCACCATTTGAGAAGGTTGTGAAGGTCCTTGAATGCACCCAGAGGAGGTTAACCAAGGTTTGTGAAAGGCTGGAAGGCATGCCCTGTGAGGAGCGGTTGAGGACCTTGGGCTTGTCTGGTTTGGAGGAAAGGAGGCCGAGGGGCCACTCATTGCTCTCTACAGCTTCCTGAGGAGGGGGGGAAGTGGAGAGGGAGGTGCTGAGCTCTTCTGGGTATCCAGTGACAGGACACGTGGGAATGGTTCAAAGCTATGCTAGGGGAGGTTCAGACTGGACATTAGGAAGCATTTCTTTACCAAGAGGATGGTCAAACACTGGAACAGGCTTCTGAGAGAGGTGGTCAGCACCCCAAGCCTGTCAGTGTCTGAGAGGCATTTGGAGAATGCCCTTAAGAACTTGCTTTAACTTTTGGTCAGCCCTGAATTGGCCAGGCAGGTGGACTAGATGATTGTTCTGAAATGTTCTGTTCTGTTCTATTCTAATGTAGGACAGTGCATAAGACAATGATGACCCAGTCTTGACCACAGCCATTAACGTAGATGGTATACAAACTGAGGGGAGGGAAGAAATATATTCTGTGGGTGGGTGAGGAAGCGTTTCCAATAGTCTATTCAGAAGCACCGTATGTAAGGAAGGGGTTTCTTGGCTTTCTTTTGAGTAAGTGTGCCTCCTGGGGATGCAATATTAATAACCAGATATTGATTTTTCTTACCCTCACAGGCAGCACAAACCTTGCATGTATAGCTCAGTTGAATGACCCTATGCAGAAGTTTTCCAGCTCCGTAGCCAAAAATGCTGCAAATCCCTTTTGGAAGGAAGAGTTTATCTTGTAAGTAACTTACCTACTGAGAACACTTTTATAATAAAACATCTTTTTTTTGCTTAAACTGTGTGAGATTTCAAGAGAGAATGGCATTTTGAAACGTGTCCTGTCGAATGGCCTCAGAGAAATTTGGAGCTGGTAGGGACACCAGGATATCTGATTACCCTCTGCATGGATATGAGATCAAATAGGTCTCTAGATCTTCCCTGGTAGATATCTGATTCTAGTAAATCACGTCAGTAATAGGCATAATAAATCACCCTGTGCTTTCATAAAGTGCCAAAAAAATTGTTAGAAAGGGTTTAAAGTCACTTTACCTTGAAAACTGCATTTGAGGAAATCTGCTGTCTCTCCCTTCCCTCCCCAGAGAAAAGAATGGTGGTTATGATTAAAAAGGGAGTGTAAAACCAACTAGATTTTTTTTCTGTAGAACAAAAATGGGAATTTCAGGCAGCCTGCGTGGTATTCTGTGACTCACGCAGCTTCTGTAAATAAGGTCAGAAATGAGCAGTTCTAAAACTATTTTCATTTCCACTTTATAGCGGCAGAGCAGAAATATCTGGTAGCTTCTGTATTGTATGAATTGAGGAAGGGGGAGCCACTGATGGCAGGGTGGGTCAGACGGGTGTTTCTCTAGTGGCTTTAAAGACATGCACGAGCAGGCAGAAGCAGCTTCCCAGGGGAAGGGGTTAGAAATGCTGCCACGCAATGTACTGCAGATACTGCTTGCTTGTTTTTTTCTAGCAGATTGTTAATGTGAGAGGCAGTTGATGTGCAGTGGAGTCTCTCTGGTTCTTTCTGTAGCTTTCCTCTCCCATCTCGGTTCCATTCCCTTCTCTCTATACATAAACTATATATATTTCAGAGAGCAGTGCTGCTTGTTTTCTTGTGACATTTATCTTCACTGTCTAGTCACAGCCTGACATCCAGTGTATCCATTCCCTCTCTTGGAAAGCAGAGGCTTATCTTACAAGGAACTGAGCGTGTGTTCAGACCTGTGCCTGTCTGTGCTGAGTGCTCTCTTCCTCGAGGAGTGGTGTGCACTTCTGCATGCTCCTCCTCAGCTTGAAGGGAGAGTAAGCATGTAGTGCACAGATCGTTTTCTGCCTCCTCATCGCAGTCTGCTGCACTGCACCTGTGAGTTCTACGGACCGTGCGCTGCAGAAACAGGAGAGCTGTGGGGAAAAGTGACAGGGGCTGCTTGATTTCAAGGAAGGTGCCAGGATCGGTCATCACAAGTTGTACAGGACTTGGAGAACTCCAGACGCCTCTGCATGTGTGCAGGGAGTGGAGGTGATGAGAAGTCATTATAGTCAGCAAAGAAAAATTGATGTTGTAGAACAACTTTAAAGGCCTCACCTTTTTATGTGGTCTGGAGGTGTGTCTACCTGGTTCTCATCCTGCTGTCAAACAGAAAAGCAGCTAGGAACCTTTCTTCCTTCAGACACATACAGTCAAATGACTTATGAAGTCTGATTTTAGTTAGGAGGACCTACAGCTTTTGTGGAAAGGCACTGATCAGACGACGTTCTGTGACAGTGTGCTGCATTGCCCTCAAGACTTAAGTACTAACATGATACGGTTTCTTCTCCATGGTAGGAAGGGAGAAAATGCGCTTCTGTGGCAGCTTTGTGTTCTGGAATATCTCAAAGTGCTTCAGCCACTTGGTTTGTGAATCACTTCAGCCATCTGTTGGTGGAACAGCATCCGTGCTCGGTGTCACAGAACAAACATGTTCCCAACGATTTTGGATGGGAAGTTTGTAAGAATAATACCCTTTCAAACTGAAAGGGCAGAGAGAGGGCAGACAGGATGTGATTAAGTTGACTGGAATTTCACCTTGACGTTAGGGATAATACTGGGCTTTCCACAGTGCTGGCTGCTTTTCAGAAGTGCATGAGGTAGGCTTGGGGACTTTTACAGATGAGTGATCAGGATTTGGCTGCATACCTTCTTTCAAATTCACATCCCGCCCCCTCCCTTTCTTTCTTCAAAAATGAAAATACCCACCAGTCTGAAGACCAGTGTACTGGCCACCATGTCAGGCTCTGCTTTAGCTTCGTGGGAAGAGCAGCAATAGTACTATCAAGGTACTTCCTTGCAAGTTTTGGAGGTGCAGAAGGGGATGGTAGTGGGGGGGAAAAGCTTAAAACCTGCTGCATAGATAATGTTCTGCGGCATCTAATGGAGGTGGGATGCCTGCAACCAAGATCACACCATCCTGAAATGGAGACATACAAAAATAAAATACATATATGCATGCCCTTAAGGTTTTCGGCAGAACACCTGCCTGAGAAGGTTATAAAATCAAGTTTTACTGGAAGGTTCCTCAGTAGGTACCTAAGTAGGTTTGCTTCACTGTCTCAATTAGAAGAAAGGTTTTGTTACCTGTTTTCTAGTCCATCTTACAAAGTACTGCATATGCCAGTAATTCTGCTAATAGTTCATGTTGGTTCTGTCACACAGAAACTAGTTCTTGTTATCTTGCAACATCCTTGAATCTTATTTTGGAAAAGTAATACTGACTCTTCTCACATAATACTGTACTGACTTTTATTTACTTGTATCTATCCTGCTTTTGCAGGACGCTTTCCTGCTTTGACAGGATATGCAGCGGCTTTGAATGGGTTGTTGATTGGACCTGTTCCAGCATCTTGACTTACAAATTTGATCCTACCAGGAAAAAATAGCTTTAGTGCTGTGGTGTAGCAGTCGGGATTAGGGACCAACATCAGCTTGAAGGCGAGTTCAAGTTTGTCAACTGCTGGGAAAAGGAAAAGCTGCTGAAATTATAGGCAGTCAAACTTCTGCAACAGTGCTGGAGAGAGGCAAGCCAAGTTTTTCTGACTATGATCCCTTCACTCAGTCTTACCTGAGGTCAAAGAGTATGCAGCATGCCCAGCAGTGCTGCCATGTAGTGCTGCCTGCCTGGGTTAGCAAGTTGTGCTGCTTGGCTTAGTGTGGGCCGAGAAAAGTTTGGGTGTTGGCAACCAGAACGGGAAAGGGGAAAACCTAAGTGGGGAGGAAAATCTGCTCGTCTGCGAAGACCTAACGTAGTTTCATTTACTTCACAGTGAACTAAGTGCCAAATCAAAAGCATTGCAACTGCAAATAGTAGAAGATGGAAAGTTGGATAGTAAGTATTAAAACTGAATTATTTTGCATGATCAGCTTGTGAGCATTGCTAGATGTTGACATAAGTCCTCTTTTAGTTCTACCAGCTTTATAGCCATATAAGAAACTCTCAGATTTCTGAACCTGCCTTAAAGCGTAGATGTCTTACACAGACTTGTCCTGGTATTGAAATCAGGTATGCCTCAAGCATGGATGTAGGCAGCCCTGGGGGAAGAACAGCTGTGGAAGGGAGATCAGCTGAAAATAGCCAGCCAAACTTGTATGAAGCAGGCAGCTTGGGGAAAATTTGTAACTTAAGTTTCTGGTTTTAAACTCCATAAGCCTGTCCTTAAATTTATGTCCTAGAGTTGATATCTGTGGAGAATCACGGAGTTCTTGGGGAACACAGATTGACCTGGGTTAAGCTCTGTCTATGTAGACCATTACTTCCATCAGTAATCTTGGACAGAAGAGACAATACGCTGTTCACATGTCTCTGTCCTCCTTAGAGTTAAGGTTACAGAGAACCCTAGAGTTTCTTTCTAGACTGTCAACATCCTAAGTCATCCGTCTGCTGGTAGCCTAATTTTTCAGCCTTCTAAACTTTTAATAGATCCACTGTGAGCAATTTTGGCTTCAAGTCAAGCTTCCAGGTCTTTCTGTGGCTGAAGGGGAATCATGAGTGTTAATCCTAAATCCTTCCTTTTCAAGCCCCAGAGGCTGCCTAGCAATTATCAGGTATAAAACTCTGATTATACTGGATTAAATATAAAACTTGGGGGCTGAAACTTTTTTACTACCTAATTCTATGGCTGTAGTTTGCAAGTAGCCTTTAGTGGCAAGAAACCCTCTCCACTGAACCAATGCATTTGGTTTATTTGGAGAAGCATTACCTTCCTAAGGGGGGTAAGGAGTAGGTGGGTGCTGAGAGCAGGCAGCATGTTGAGGTGTTTGAATAAGCTTTGTAAACTTACTCCAGGTACTTGTTTACTTGGGCTTTACTGAAGTGATGACACAACATCGTAAATCCTTCTCCTATACATTGCGTGTTCTTTTGCTGATACAGAGTTGTGCTGTAGTTAGAAATAGTAACTGTATTTCACCTTGTGGATCCATTTGCTTCCTCCTTCTTATGTCAGGTTCCAGGTGTAAAACAAACACAAAAGAAGCATTAATTTTTGACGCTCAGCTGTTTCTCTGTGTTTTAGTACTGTCAGTTATATTCAGCTGAGTTCGGGAAAAAGTTATAAGTACTGGCCAAAGCTTTTCATACCTGGGATTAAAAAAAAATATGCTTTTACTCATGGTGTCTTGTGATAGTGAAGGCTTGGCCAATTATTTTTTAAAAAAAATATTTTATCTAAGCCACGGTTAATAAGTAACACAGCCAAGTGGACTATGCTTGATTTTTGTTTTGGGGTTACTGTATTTATTTTTATTTTTAATAATCTACATATACAAAGTCCTGCAATACCTTGCATATGATCTGTGATTATTTGAGGGATTGGGAAGTCAAATTTAGACAAATGCTTTTAAAAATTTCTCTGATGTGGATGATGTTTTTTATTTTTAACAAAAAAATGAGCTATATATAGTCAACAAATGTATATTGTTTCTTGTATAAACTTTAGTCTTGCCTGTAGCTGCGCATTTTTAGCAGTGGGTCTTCCAAACAACCAGTAAAATTCCACATCCTACTGAGAGTGTAACTATCAACCTGGTTTCTTGAAGAAAAAAGTCCCAATTGATGGCACTGGCAATCATCTTTCTTCCCTCATACCATCTTAGCTGTTCTTCTCCCAGAAATTTGAATAGAAAACTCAAAGTAGAATCATATTAGTAAGGAGGGAGCTGAGTAATGTGAATATAACGTAGCTCTCTATTTGTCTTTGAATTCTGCAAAAAACTAGGATTTCATCCCTGAAATCATGCAGCAATTTTACTGATACTTTGCTCCAATCTAGTGTAGCTAATAAAGTAAGGGGAGGAACAAGAGAACTGCTGAACTTGCACTGAAGATCAAATTAAGAAAAAAGTATTATTAATGATGTACCAGTTTACCAGGAATCCAGAGTATTCTCTGAAATGAAACATTAGATGTTTTCTTTTCCCCTAAACGTTCTGTGTATACAGGGAAAAATAATGGCCAGAAGTAGTGGCAAATAAATAATGTTTCATGTCTTCATTCTTCCCTGTTGCACAGTATTAGGCCAGGCTGAGGAATGGTTGTAAAATGGAAAGCAAGCTGTGAAAACTACCACATTTCTGACCCATGGTGTAGAACCAGTTCTTGTGATTAGCTGCCTGTGTTCTTCCTGCTCCTTTCCCATCTTCTCACCCTTAAAAATACTGACAGCTCGGATGCATGCTGATTTTGTTGATTTTGTTTCTTCTAGGACCTTTGTCCGCAAAGGTGACTGTACCTCTAGACTTGTTCAGGAAACAACCTTCTGGCCAGCAAAGCTTTGCACTGAACAGCGGGGCCGGAGAGAGCAGCTCAGAGCCAGGGCCCGGGCTGGGATCCATTAGTGCGGAGGTACTACTGCATTCAAATGGTTTTACAATGGATCTTTTAGTTTGGGAAGTACTTGCAGATGCTCGTCTTACACTTTGGACTATTGCTGTCAGTGCAGTGCCATTCGTGGCGGAGTTAGAGTAGTGCATTCAGATTGCACGGTGACACTTCGTATGGTATTTGCGTCTATCAAAAGAATTACCTGTTTGGCTCTTGAATGTTAGTAGTAATGTTAAAGGAGTACTAGCTAGAAATCATAGTGTCCTTCTTACTTGACTGTGCTTCTTAGGTGACATTTTTTTGTCTTCCTAGTTCTCTTTTATAGAACCCAATGAATTAAAGACGTGGCAAGTCTCTTCTCCAGTGCCAGCCACTAAAATAGAAAAGGATCGCACTGTGATGCCCTGTGGGACTGTGGTCACTACTGTAACTGCTGTGAAAACCAAACCTCGTCTAGAAGGGAGATCATCTCCACTGAGTACAGGTGAGGAAGTCCACTTCTTTGTGTTCACTCTTTGGGTTATCTGGGGACCAGGAGAAGTTGTGGGGTGGGGGTTGTAAGGAAAGGACCAGGGGAAGTTGTGGGGGGAGTGGGATGTACAGAAAGGCACTGTCGTTCAGACTTCTCTGATGTGCTGGGGGGGGTATCATTGTTTGTATTCTTCACAGTCAGGTTTTTAATTTTCATGAAACCTTGTTCTTACAAGAGGAGTGGTTAACAAGAACAAGAGGAAATGGCATCAAGTTGCACCAGGGGAAGTTTAGATTGGATATTAGGAAGAATTTCTTTACTGAAAGGGTGATCAGGCATTGGAACGCATTACCCAGCGCAGTGGTGGAGTCCCCATCCCTGGTGGTATTTAAGGGTCCTGTAGATAGAGTGCTCAGGGACATGGTTTAGTGGTGGGCTTGTCAGTGTTAGGTTAATGATTGGACCAGATGATCTTACAGGTCTTTTCCAACCCAGGAGATTCTGTGATTCTGTAATGCTCCTTTTAATACATGCTGTAAAGCTTCATGGTCGAGTGATAATGCAGAAGAGCTTGGGTTTGGTGGATGGTTTTCCACATAACAAAAGTATCAGACTCTTCCATGTTTGCTGATGACAGACCACCCTGTGCCTTCTAACCTTGATCTGTACTGTAATCTCTATTGAGGATTGGTATCATCTTGTGACAAAGGTTTTTTTTCAGCATGTCTTTCAGGAGTAGATTCTCTTGATTCTTCTTGGGATAAGTATGAAAGTAAAACCTCTGAACAGTCTTTGTGTGAAGTCTCACAAAGAGCTGCATTCTTTTAAGTTGTTAAAGCAGAACTTTTACTTAAGTGGTTGTTGTCTAGCATATTACAGTAAGATGTTTAAAAACAATACATTCCTACACTTCACAGGTCTTCTGGGGTCAGATTAACGTACAGAGCATGTGTTGAGAATTCATAGTAAACAGCTTTCTCAAACACTTATGATTTGCACAGGCTTTAACATTGGTTTAATAAATTAATTTTATTTTTATAATAAATGTCTTGAATAGTTTAAATAACCAAAAAACTTGGTCCTCAGATTCCCCTGTGAAAACTCCAGTTAAAGTAAAGGTGATTGAAAAGGATTTCTCTATTCAAGCTATCCATTCTCACGGTGCTCCAGTCAGCAAAACTTTATCATCTTCAGATACAGGTAATAGAAATGTTCAAAGCTGCTAATGAGAATACATCTCTCTCTTCTGCACACGGGATTATTGTAATCTTGTTAAAATAACAGCAGACGCATATGGCTACTGCCTTTCAACAGGCACTGAGACATTTATGTTAGCAAGTACTGTGGTTAGGGTTATAGCAAGCTTGCAATAGAAGTCTGTTTTGAATTGGTGATTTAAATTACTAATTTTAAATAAATAACAATGAGCTGTGGTTTGGAGAGGGGAGGTGACTGTAGCAAAGCCAGGCTGTCTTTTCTCTTTTGCATGAAAAATTCCTTCTTTATGAAGGCATGGGGGAGACTGCACAAAATTAAGACCCTGTGAAACTTGCCTCTAAGGCCATTGTGAAGTCCTCCCTGTCTGCACAGAAGGCATGAGGCTGAACTGACTTAAGGAAGACTGAATTCTCTTCCTACCCTGCCACTGGGCTTTTTTGTGCTAATGCAAGTATACAGTCTTGCTCTGCCTGTTTGTCCACCTTTCTAAGTCACCTGGCATACAGCTGAAGTGCCTTCAGAGTGTTGGGTGGCATTAATAATAACTTTAATTATAAATTCACTTCGACTGTATTAAACCTGATTTTGACTCTGGGGCATTTTACCTTTTTGAGTTGCAACTCTGAATCTTCAGCATATTTTTCAGTCCTGTGTGTGGTCACCATTCAATCTTTCTGTAGCTCTGTAGGCAACAGTAATGAAAGATGTGACGCAGTCTAGCTGCAAATGGTATATGATACAGAGTTCAGTTTTCTTTGTACAGATTTGAGTGCAGATGAGACAATCTGGAGATGATCTGGACTGCTCCTGGAAGAGTCAGAAGGCTTGCTGAGAGAGAGAAATGTATTGTCAAAAGACAGAAATCTGGGGAAGAGCATGAACCAATAGCTGTGAATAGTTGTAATAGCACTTGAATCTTTCCCTACCTCTAGACTAAGAAATACTCTGATACCATGAAGTAGGATGGGTATTACTAAGCCAATTTGGGAAATGTTAAGATAGTGCTAGACTTTTGAGTTAACTCTCGTAACTGTTTATTATATTAAAGATACAAAGCACTTACTGGAAAACTCATCTGAAGGCAACTTAGAGCACATTGATAAGGACAGTGTTTTTCTTTTTATGGGAACACAGGGAATTTCTGTGAAATGTTTATACAAGACAGCAGGAAGAACTACTCATTAGAACAAAAGTTTAAGCCAAATGAAAGCAATACAAAGGAGCATTTGGTGTGGCTGTAACTTAGGTAGTAGTTATTACAGACACCGTGCCAAAATAGCAACAAGCACTACGGAAAAGATGCCGTGGCCATGCCATGGTTTTAAGTGATGACAGTTAGAATTAGCACGTACCACTGATGCTGTCCTGGATGCTCTCAGCTGTTCCTGGGGGCTTTGCAGTGGCTAGGGAAATGGAAAGGTAGAGGTTTCTAATGAGCGTGCAGACATGCGTGGGCGTGCATACACCTTGCGCAGACATACTCTTAAGTTCCAAAAGTGTCTGAGTTACTTGATTCAGCATAATTATTCAGCCCTTGTCTTTTATTGCATTAATGTCACAGTAACAAAAGACTGCTCAGTTTAATTAACACTGGTGCTATTCCTGCCTGTATTCTTTTGTTGGTCAAATTCTTATCAGAAAAGCCCACCTCAGAGAATTAAATATGGGGATTTTTGTTTTGCAAACTTTCTTAGACTTGTTTGTTCCTAAGCTTGACAAATTTGATTAGTGTGCATTTGCTGTGCCCAAAGTACTTGTATACTAGATGCCAGAAATGGCTGTGCTTAAAAACAAACTTGTGTTTATTGCTAAAGAGCATTTTATAAAGCAGGTTTTGTAATCCTCTGTGATGTTTGGAGGGGAAAAAGGGGTGCACTTTACAGGCTTTGGAGGCAGCTGATAAAGAGCAGAGTGACTGCCACTTTGCCTTCCCCATCCTATTGTAATGCCATAGCAAATCTGGAAATGCCAAGCAAGGACGTCTGGGAAAAGAACAAAATAGCTACCTGAAGAAGTAGTAGCACTTGCCAGCTTTGTACCATGTTAGAACTATGTCTCTTCATGACTATGATACCTGATGCTCTACCCACTGTTTCTGGATTATAGTCACTGCAGTGTGCCAATGCATTGAAATAATTGGATGTTTTGTCCAGGCTTCTGAACCTCCTGTGTGCTCAGAGCAAGGGTTTGCAAGTGCAACTTAGGGACGTTTTCTCAAAAGAATGGGTAACAGAAGGGAAAGCCAAGACCCAATAGCTGGATGATGAATTGGAAGATGATTTTGTATGCCTGGTGTTTGTACCGTTTCTGCTTACTTCTTTGCATTTTAAGTCAAGAACAAACTCTGCCTCTCTTTGCTCTGTTTTTTCCTGTTTTTCTTTCTTCCCTCTGAAATAATGCTTTCTTTTCAGAACTGCTGGTACTGAACGGCACCGATCCTGTTGCAGAAGCAGCCATTCGGCAGTTAAGTGAGTCTGCAAAGCAGAAGCTGAAGTCTCCTAGAAAGAAAAGCACCATCATCATATCAGGGGTGTCCAAGGTAGAGCAGAAAACGACACTTATACTTAATGCTTAGTACTTCGGTGCACTGAGTGCGACATTAATTTAACATGCATTCTGCTGTCTCCCATTCAGCAGTCTCTGCAGGATCTAGGTCTGTGTGCCAGTTTGTTTCAATAACTGTTTCAGGTTAAGCCAAATGAGGGTGGGTTTGGTGGGGAGAGTGTTGGGTTTTGATTGTTAGATTTGACAGCCTGACTAAAAATACATGGTATCCTTGGATGGGAGTGGGATGATTAGGGATTTGGGAAAACCGGTTTAGGCGAGAACAGAGGATAATTAGTCCTTCTCTGGGTTTCTGCCCATGGTGGGAAGATGCACAGAAAAAGTAGGAAGGATTTTTCTGTTTGGTTGGGGTTTTTTTTCAAAGTTGTTAAAACCCTCTGAAAAACATCCTAGTCCTTTGGGCTCTGTTACAGAGGGAGGGCAAACAGAAGACTGTTTCTCCCATGGTATATAGTATTCCTCCAGAGTTTCTTCATCCACAGCCTCAGTCTCTCATCTGATGCTCGGTGCCTGCCTGTAGTCCTTTCCCTGCAGGCTGCTGTATGGACATTTGCTATCAAGTTTTCCTGGTATGCACAGGACCCCTAAAGAGCTCTGAGTGAAAGCCGAGTCAGTGGGCATGGACCCCCTCGTGATTGCTGTGCTGTGCTGAGGGCGGGGAATGAGGGTCAGCTGCCACAGTGATGAGTGTATCTGCTTGGGAAGTGGGGGCACTGGCACTGCATGGGTTTGTATTTAGCTGATATAGATGCCCAGAAGTTCTACGAGATGAAACACCGTGATGTTTATTTTCTTAAAAAGACCACAAGGTTATTGTCTATGAATGCTGATACTACATTACAGCAGCACATGTAGGAAAGAGTCCTGTTATTATCAGTGGGGCCAGGAAAAGGTGGGAAGCACGTACTTAAATATTTCTCCTCAGACATCTGGCGGTAACGACATGCTCCTCTCCTTTAGTGGAGCTAAGGTAGCCTCACAGTGGCTTTCTGATAGCCTTGAGCAATACAAGTAAAAGTGTAAAGAAGAGAAAAGAACTTTTGCAGGGAGGCTTGGGTTTTTTTCCAGCAGAGTGGCTCATGTCAATGTTGTCTCTTATTTTCACTGGGCAGACCTCTTTATCTCAGGACAGTGAAGCTGCACTGATGATGGACTACGCTGCAGCCATGGACAGCTCCTGCAAAGAAGCAGATCCACCCACTGTGGAGGAAGCTGTTGCAAAAGTCACCTGTGATGAAAAGCTATCGTTAGGTACTTCAGAAATAGTACCTGATACTGACCCACAGCTAAGTGCCCATAAGGCTTGGGGTTTGGAGAATGGCAGCCAACAGTGGGACGCCAACACGCTCTTAGACCAGACCTGTGAAGAAATATCTGGGAGCTCATTAAGTGTTTCAGAAACTGGGAGCATGAAAAAATCTAAAGGTATGTGCTCTTTGTCTCTGCTTTAGTGAATGACTACTTACTCTACATAATTGGCAGTGTCATGCAACAGTCTAGTATTTCATCCTTTCTTACTGATTTTCATCCTTAAACTCCTTGTCATTGTGGTCTTGGTTGAAGCTGTCTTACTAGCAGCCATAAAGAGTGCAGTCCTCTGATATGTTTCTTCTCCTCCTTCATATCCCTGAGCACAACACTCCCCTGCCCTCACTAAAGCGTATGTTCAGAAAGCACCACAGCTAAACCAGATGTTCACTCTTAACTGCCTTGTGAACAGTTTGTCCCTTTTCACTGTTTTCGTTAATACGTAGTTTGCTAAAGAAAATGGAATAAAGGGTAGTTTAATAAGCAAATAAAGGGTCAGATCATTTCGCTTATGTAGTTACACACCTGGATAGCTGCAGTTTGAAAACGTCTTAGGACTCTTTGTGTTTCCTTTATAAATCCATTAACCTCTGAAGCTGTAGCACTGGTTTGTGGCTGTTAGGAAGTCTGACACAAGAGCTAGGGCAGTGGACTATTGTCCTGAACAGGTGGCACACCGGTCTCATGGGCTGCACATGGAAGTTGCAAAAATTATTGTGTTTCTCACCCATATCCATAACTCTTTTGCTTTATTACTTTCTGTTCTTTCCTTACCCAGAGATACTGTAAAATTGCTTACTACAAAACCTCAGTATATTACTATGATAATCCCCGCTGTGTAAGGCATACACTGGACCTCTTTGCCAAGGCTCATCCTTCGAGCATCGAGGTTTTCTGGCCTTCTTGCAGCTGTATTGCTCCACCTGATAGATCAGGATGGTACAGCAACAATCAATTTGACATAGATGGTCGGGCATTGGAAAGTTTTGGGTGTGTTTGATGTGGGGGTAGAGGGTTAATTGTGAAGGGATGTCTCATTTGGAGCCTGGAAGAGTTTAGGAAGCTGCATAAGATTTTGGAAAAACTCTGGACTCTTAACATGTTATTCTACGCAAGCAAGTGGGAGTTTGTATGTGAGCTGTTGTCTAGTTTTGTTTTTTCCCTGCGCAGTATGTTGCAAAGAGACCAGGCTTCTAAGGATCCTGTCTACATGGTGTAGTATAGAAGTGCTTAAAAGTGCAAAGTATCTCTTTTATCTGAGAGTTGTCTCATCTTGAAAAAAATATTTTAAAAACAGCTCTCAAATCCCTTTCTTTATACACAGATCTCTTCGTGGAAGTCTTGTATCTCTGCTTTGTCATAGCTGGGTAACATTTTATGGAGTGAGATAGAAAAACATTTCCACATTTCTGCCCCCCTGACTTCAGTTGGCTTTGAATAGTTCAAGGTCTATGTTTTGTCGAACAGTTTCCCTTTAAAAAAAAAAAAAGCACACAAAACCAAACATAACAAAAAAATACTCCAAAAACCCCAAGCAAAACAAAACCAAACCCCCTCTGCTTGAAAAAGCCTTGTGTATGGTATTAATGTCTTAAAGTTAGCACTGTCTTTCTTTTTTTCTACTCTTGCATGTTTTTGGTTTTTACCTTTCTGACTTCCTCTTTCTTACCCATTCCCTTTTATAAACTTAAGAGGACTACTATGCCAACCAGAATTAATTACCTACACAGTAAGTTATTTTTGTCTTATTTTTTATAAGAAAATGTAGCTTTACAATGGTACGCTCATTGTAAAAACTGAAGCAAAATATAGTTCGGCACCCGTTTTCTTCCTCCCCCATCCATTTCTTTCCTCCCTCCAAAATTACCTTTCTGCACTCAGGGGTCTTAGCAGACAAGTCTGCTGTAACAGATCATTCTTCTGGTGGTCATGCTGTCCAGGTGGGTCATGCAGAATGGACAGCAAGGAAGGCTTGGAGGGGTGCTCAGCATTCCTGATCTCTCTCCATCATGCCCATTCCTGTAGTATCTGGTTATCAAACAAACATTTGCTCATGCAAACCACGTGTGACCCCCATAACTGTATATGCATATGCAGGATGCTTATTTTAAAACCTGCTGCTTACAGTTTTCTAGATCTCTTTTCTAGTCTAACTCGTAGAGCTACGAGGGCCTTAGCAGGTATTTACAAAAACGCCTGGATAAAAACTGTTTTGGAAGTTGGGAAGGAATGGAAAAAGCCATCTCTACTCATATCCCTGTAGATGTGGAAGGAAATCTTCCTTCATTAACAAAAATGAGATTCAGAAGTGATCCTAGCCCCACAAGTATTTTCAGAACACCCTAGACTAATGCACAGGAGCCTATGAAAACTAGTCAGTCTGTACAGCACTCTTGACATGCTCTCTGCTTATCTCCTGGTGTTAGGGGCAGAGTTGGCATATGGATCCTGTTGAACTCGAGCAGTAAGCATGCAAATAGCACGAGCATCGCCAAGCTTGTGATTTGCCTTACCCTGCCTTCTTAGCAGGGGTGCATGTCTCCACAACAGCTGGAGCCGCTGTCAGGCAGCACGTACCAAACTGGCTAGAGACTGATGGGTGGCAGCGGGGATGTGGCAAGCTTCCAGGTAGCAATGACCTCAGTACCTCCAAAAACACAGAGAGCTTTCGTGTCAGGGAGGGAGGGGGGGCTGCTGCTTCTGCTGAGCTTGTGGTGCTCTCAGGGAAGCACTGCCTGCAGTTTTGCAGCTGCAGCGAGTTGTCCCAGGCCACCGGCATAATTTTTGCAGCATTCTTGGTTCGGTTCTATTTCCTAGTATGGGAAGTCAGTCTGAATGGATAGGACTAAATAGCTGCTTACGGGTAAACCCTTCCGTCCTGCTCCTTCTGTTGGCACAGCTTCAGCTGCAGCTGCCAAGACTGCTGGGCAGAACAGCTGACTGCTAAAACAAAAGCCGTGCAGCAGCAAGGCCTCATCAATCCCCCCCCTCAACCTTTGCATATTAACAACTGTCAGTATCATGGGGTTGAACACTGTTTCTTTTATGCTGTTGACAGCAGCTTGAAGTGGTACTGCCTTGCCAAAAAGATCAATCAGAGGGTGATGAGAGAGCAGTCAAGATTCAAATCCGTGAGTTCCAGTTGCTTTCAGCTGACTTTTGCTTCCATCCCATTGTGCCCTGTGAGCAAAGTCTCAGCAGCAGCAAGACAAAACGTGCTAGGATATCATCCCAGGTGCTGAGTGCTTAATCCTTGTAATACAAAGTAATATTCCCAAGCACATGTTTATAACTGCTCTGGTCTCAACAAAGCAGCATCTGGCTGCGTGCAACAGAGCTGCCACGCAATACCTATTCTGCAGCTGTCGCTGTGCAAAAGGACATGCAGCCTGTGTCAAGTCCTTTAGGGGCAAATATGTAATTCTAGCTATTGCGCAGTATCGCATGAAAGAATTGGTCTGCGTGTTGCTTTTTGTATCCATTTGCAATGGGAGGAAAAGCAGAATCAAGACTGTGCGGTGACAGGAATTAATAGCTGAACTGAGAGAATCAGGAAACCTGATAGTGGTGCGGGAAGGAGGTGTGGAAGCTTTGCCAGGGAGATGACTGTCCTCACGTACTCGTCTGACTGCCAGAAGGCTCCTGTGTCGGCTTGCTACCTGGGTCCTCCTTCGTTCAAATTGGCTTGTGCCACTTGGACAGCAACACTACCCAATTCTGTGCAAAACTATTGCAATTTTAACATTGGGCTGATGGACTGACACCAGGCTGAGTGTTGCTGGTAGGTTGGAGCGGTGTCCCTGCCAGCTGCCACTGAGCTGCCTTACGCATCAGGCACACGTGCACATGGAAAGGGAAGGTGGAATTTGGCAGAACAGTGGCTGCAAAAACAACCCGAGCTTGCAAAGAGAGAAGAGTGCTGGTGGCTGGTGTTGGCAACATGAGTCCCGAGTCCCTGGTGAGATGACAGCTGCAAATGCCTTAGCTGCATAATAGGTTTGACATGGGATCAAGGGAAGAAATACAACAAAATAAAGGAACGTAATTCACCGCAGAAGGGATTTGAGCAAATTTCTGAACCTGTTGGGAGCAGATGTAATATTATTTTTAATCTGCTCGACGAGAATTGCTGTTCCTAAAAGGATTTTAAAATAGCAAATGCTTCGTGATTGTTACTGTAGGTGGTGGTACCAAATTCACATAGAATACATGCTGTCTGGCGTGTGTGGGCCTGCTGCACGCAGGTTGACTGCCAGGTGCTGTTCTCTGGCACCAACAGTGTCCTTCACCTCAAATTAAAATGCCACCTTCATGTTGTGCATCACGGGCCAATCTTTCCATTTCAGCTCCTTTGATCTGTGAAACAACAAAGAGTAACATTACTTCCTCTATTTCACTCTTTTTATAAAATACTCTGTACTTTTATTGTATTGGAAAGGTTGAGTATGCCTGTTTGACATGTGAGAACCCAGTGTACAACCCACACTAAAGGCTGTGCATGTGTATGTTTGACTACTAACATAGCTTTCAGAAGAGCATTTGAAACTAATAAAGCGTAAGGAAGGAGACTTCCACTAGATGTGTGGATCGACTGTAGAAGCTGAAATCAGAGGATTAATATTTGGTTGCTCATAGGCATGTTTCACAGTAGCTTTCCTTCCTTTTCAACAGCATCATTTCTGAAAGACCTAAAGGAAAAGTCCTTTTTTCTTTAGTGCTCCTCTAGCAATATATGTGAGCTCTTCTCTCCTGAACATTTCTGCTAACTGTACAAGTGTGTGTATATGCATATATCTAGAACTACCACAGTCTGTCATGATTCAGTTTGCATGACACTTGCATGGAACGAGGAGAAGCGGACAAGTACATACTTCCATGGAGTCTGAATTTCTCAGTGGTGTTCAGCTGGGAGAGAGCTGGATCAACAGCAGGGCAAGGAAGGTTCAGTAGCACGTAGTGTATGTATGTGTGCCTCTGGCTGAAAGCACGATGATTGCTCGCGTTTGCCAGCATCTGAAATCACTTGTTCCGAGGTGGAACTCATACTATTACGGCCTGTAGGTTAGAAACCATCAATATTCTTGCTTTAGATTCACCACGCTCTTAGCTTTCTAACATTGTTTGAGTAGTTACCAGGGTGATGCTTAAACTGGAAGTGTTAAGACCAAGGCTTTTTTTCAGTCATGCTGCAGTTACAGTTAAAGCTGAGCTCCAAGAGGAAAGCAGCCTGTTCTGTCTAAAGTGTCCTGCACCTCTGCTGTTTGCTTCTGCAGGTGGGATTTTGAAAAAAAGCGCAAAGCTCTTTTTCCGCCGGCGACATCATCAGAAAGATCCAGGAATGAGTCAATCGCACAACGATCTTGTCTACCTGCAGCAGCCACTGTCAGAGGAAACGCGCAAGAAGGGAGGCACGCTTTCACGTATTCTGAACAGAAAGCTTCTTTCCAAAAACAAAAGCAAGAACAAACTGAATGGTGCTTCGGCAGAACCATACGCATAAGACTGAACACTCTCTGATGGGATACTTGCACATCAGTTGACCATTTGTTTACAGAGCAGTACTAGAGAACAAAAATACAGCCGATGACTTGCATAAAATGATGTTCACTAACACAGTGGTCCAGGAATAAACAGAAAGCTTGTCTTTTTTATTTATTTTTCCAGAATGCTTTTTCCCCTCTGATTATAAAGTTGCCCCTCCAAATACAAGCAACGCTAATTGTATCATGACAGCTTTTGGAGGACTACGTGGTTTATTGTAGAAGATGAGGGAGGATGGGGAAAGGTGCGGGTGGGGAGGACCTGTGTGTAAGCACCTAGTTTACATTAATGGGGAGCTAAGAACATCATATCTGCTGTATGACTGAACCGCTATAAACAGAGAAGATATACCACTGTGCTTCCTTACTGCAGCCTGGAATAGTAGCAACACAAGTCTCCACTTGTTTTTCTAGTCAGGCTGAAAGGGAAAAGAGAGACTCGGATCCAGTTTGTATTATAATTTGGAAACGGGTAAGTTTTCAGAAGCAGAACTAAAATGCTGATTAAGATAGCCTACTGTAGTAACTGTAGCCTGCTGTAATAACTGCTCAGTCCATGTAGGTGGAGAGATGCCTTTGATATTAGCCATAAATCAATAAATTATGCAAATACTCATACTAGCATACTGTTTAATGTTCTGTGCAGAAGTTACACTTAAAAAATCAGAACTTTTTTTAAACTCTACTTGAGGCTACTCACAAATAAAACATTTAAAATTTCTTATCTGTAGCTTTTCTTCCCTGCGTGAGAAGCTGCGTTGCTAATGCAAAAACCTGTCGTAGGGGCTCTAATTCCTTCTCCCAAGCGCTTGCTAGACAAGTGTGTTAACCATCATATCAAATGCAAAGCTAGGAGCAATAAGTCATGAATGGAGCATATTTAAGCCTATAATGCTTTTCATTAGACAGCTTGTTTTACTTGCCAAACACTTACTGAGATCTTAGAAAACATAGTTGCGAAGAGAGCTTTTTAGAAAATAATAATTCCCTTAGTGGTCTTGCAGTTTCTAGACCTACCAGTGTTATTATGTGGTGAGTGGTTGGTTGGGTGAGGTTTTTTACTTTTTTTCCTCATTAAATGTTGCAGCTGGCTCCTTTAAATTTAAAAGGAAAAACTCATGAAAGTAAAGGCATAGTTCTTGTTTTGGCTATTAACAAGAGTGAAATGTCAGTTAGTATTTCGCAGGTACCATCTTTCGTGCATACCTGTACTTTTCCATCATCTACATTGCTACTGAGGACAAAGAACCTGTTCTCTTCAGCCAAGAAAAACATCCATTCCATCTAAATTACCAATGTGAATGGATGATAGATTTGTGCCTGCTTTGCCAAACAGTGATTTCCCCTGCCTCTTTCTTCCGCTTAAGACATCCAAAACTTTGGCGGATATTTGGTCTTTCAACTTAAACCGTTCTTCAAAAATAGAAAGTCACTGAAGAACAGAAACACATTTCAAAAATTCTGATGGACTTTGAATTCCTTGGTAAATAATTTTACAAAGAATATAAAAGTAGAGGGGGTTTGATTTCTTTTTTACCAAGAAAATATTACAAGAAATGAACTGTCAAAATCTTTTAACCGAGCCCACTGTTTAAAAATACCGTTCATGTGTAACCTCTTAAGATCACTGTGGTAGTACAGCAGTCCAAACTATCAAATAGTTGTACATTCAAGCCTGCTGCTTATTATGAAAACACTTGAAGGCATTTTAATATTCTGTATTTTGAAAATTGGTTACAAATGAGTATTCTAGTGCTGTAACGTTCTTAGAAATCCCAGTTCAGTAATACAGGCTTGTCCAGCTTGTGCTTGAACACTTTCATTTATTGCTAATTTAATACAAAGTAGAAGTTAGATTTCTTGGTTAGTTCTACAGTGCTTCATGATATGAGCCTTAAAAACCCTGATGTTATGTTTTCTCAACATACACTTTTCCCCTTAACTTTGCATGAAGAGCTCTTTGCATGACGGGGCAGGGTGGGGGATCAAATCACTGCCATGTTTTAAATGCTCAGTCTTGTTTGCTGAAGGAGAAAACCACAACTGGCCACTGAGTTCAAGAAATCAAAGTGAGACTGAGCTCCGCTTACACTGACAGTGAAGAGCTGTGGAATTGGGAACGTAAAGAAAGCATGTAACGCTACTTGAAATCTACTTAAATTACCGAACTGGGATTTTAATTTACAGAAGCTTTATCACATACTGTAGAATGGGGTGGAAATAACACTGAATCACTTGCAGAATACAGGAGCAGTGTTTACTTGTACCTTACCCCAAAGAACAGATATGCACTGAAGAAGTGTGGGTTTGGTTCCTCTTTCTTAAGGTCTTGGTTATTGCCTAAATGCATGTCTTGATGGTTGGAACCAAGAACGTTCTATACTACAAACTGTGTGAAGGTTTGGGCTCGCATATATTGAGAGAGAATGAATTATCAAGATGAGGAAAGCAAGGCATTTAGGGTAAAAAAGGGAATCTTGTTTTTTAATTGCCTTCACTCCTCAGGAAAATAAACATTGTTTGGTTTGATGTTTGACCTCCATATCTGGCTGGTGTGCTTCTCACCTCCTCCTACTCCTCCACAAATAATTTATGTACTTTTGTAAAAAAAAAAGCTAAAGTACTAAACACAAAGGGACAATTGAGTTGCTCAGTCATGACAGCCCCAAAGGGCCATAATACTAAATCCATTCCCACCTCCCGAGATGATAAGTTTGTAATTTAAGATCAAGAGATCTGAGTACGTACATTTTTTCTGTACTAGTATTTAGGTCAGAGTTAGCTCCCACTGGTTCTCAGGATCTACGCCACAGGTTTGGGTAGGGAGGATTTGTAAACTGGCATAACTAACACTGCGGCGTATCCTGTTAGGTGCTGCATGTTTCCTGTGCAGTTGTGGGAAGGATGCCAGAGGGAATCATTTTGCTCTTTTATGTTTTGAAAACTTAATTTTAATAACTACGTGTTTGAAGAGTAGAACAAATCTCGGCATGATGTGACGCTGAAAACTTCTTGTTTTCTGTCTTCCAATTTAATTACTTCAGAACAATAGCTTGGAAACCACCTGTGAAATCTTTCTTCCTTTTTGCCCCTTTTCTTACACTTCTGTGTTTCTGGATGATCTGTACAGCAAAGAAGGCATGGTATTTATTTTATGAGGACTAAAAGATGAAGGCTTGCTTTTCCTTTCTAAAGATTTTTTCTGCCCATAATTGAACATTCTTAATCTGTGTTCGTGGTTTGTTTTGCTTTATGGCATTTTAGCTTTTCATTTGCCTTGATGGAGACAACCTGCAGCCTTACCTAACCAAGATTTGCCTTGGCTTTAGTGTGGATTTTGACCCAGTAAGTAGTACAAGAATTAATTGCTCTTTGTACATTAAAACAATAAAACTATCTAATATCTCAAGTGTGAATATAAGCCAGGTAACTTTCGTCAAGTGACCGAGATCACTTTAAAAGTCACTTTAAAGAGGAGGCAGTCCTTTATCTGGTATTTCATATCCAGTTCACCCCAGAAAGAAATGACAGTCATTTCACTCCTAACTGTAACTGAAACTTGTGAATCTTAGGGGATAGGAAGGAGAAGGAATGTCGTAGGGGAAAAAAGTTCATATTCATTTAAAAAGCAAAATACCTTTGGCAAAATTCTTCAGCTTAATGGACAGGTCATAAACTGTGCAGGCATAAATACTGGACCTTATTTTTATGCTTTCCGTTAGATTTTCTTTTTCCCCTGCTCTTTCTTTGGGAGAGAGGTTGGGGCTGCAGGTCATACAGACCTGTAGTTATTGTCTTGCTCTTGAAAGGACTTGTCTTACAGCGCTGCTTTTTTCAAAGTGTTCTATTGCCTGGCAATGATACCAGAATTGAAGATCAGTGAAATTTTACAGCATTTCCTGGTACTGCATCTCCTTGGCTGGTTCTAGGTGGTTTTCAAGTGAAAGCTTTCTGCTGTGTATTTCTTGTAAAGTTTTAGTGTTCTTGATATGCAAAGTACCATAGGAAAAAGTGAAGTCGACTACATAAAATGCTACCAAATGTGTATGGGGAAGCAAAATAAGAATCTTGCTCTTGTTTTAACGTCTCTTTCAGCTCTGGTAGCTCTAGGTGTTACAACGAGCAAGAGCTCTACAGGAGGTGGGAGACGCATGGCTTTTTCATTATAGTTTACTGCAGGTTTTGAATTGTAGAGCTGAAGTTTGAGATAAGTGCTTATCCTGGTACAGAATTAAGTATACCGTAGCTCCAGGCTAAGACATTCCCATGGTGAGTGGGAACAGCTGACCTCATGCTTTGACCTCCACAGGACCTAAGTGGATTTATTCGTGTGTTTAAAGTCAGCATATGCTTCTCCACATTGCTGAGCCACAGCCTTGGTGACAAACAACTCAAGATTAACTATGTTACAAGGGTGATTACTTTAAGTTAAGGGTGAATAATATCATTTCACTCAGGATATCCAAACTGTTACTATGCAAGGTGCTGGCATGGTGTGAAAATAGCTGGGAAGGATGGGTCTGAGGTCTTTCTAATACTGTAACTCTGTATTTTCCAACAGTGTATTATGCTCTGATATTCCAGGTGGGGTGAAACATTTTTTTCCTAGCGTTCAGCTGTGATAGTCACTTCTTCTGTGGTGGGTTTGGGTTTTTTTCTTTTTTCTGTGTGTACACAAAATTAAGTTGGTGCAATTAAGAAGTCTATGATGTACAGATTTATTATATCACTAAAAAGCCTAAGAGGATTTTTTAAAGAAATAACTACTGCTGTACATATAATAAAAGCCAATTGTCTCTGTGTAGTGTGCTGTCCTACGTACCAAGTCATCCAAGCATAACATGGTTTTCTACTCTCCTTCACTAATTTGACCTGTTGCTTAACACAGTCCATTTACTTGTTTATTCAGGAGCAGAGTTCTCCACCTACGCTGTGCTGACACTGTGGGTTGTTTCTGATAACCTCAGCCTTATCAGGTGACCCCTTCTTGTTCCTTGAGAAATCGCCTGAAACATGCATGGACTGGGTGGTAATCTAATAGAAGAAGGAATTGTGGACCTCATTGTGGTTAATCGTTATTTTTCGTCTCAGTTAGGTTGTTTTGTCCTGAAACAGTTTGTAATCTGGGGGCAAAGAGGGAGGAGTGTTAGGGCCTAAATCCTACATAGAAGACAGCCGTACTAAAATAAGCACAGCCTGGGAAGAAGGTTCTCTTGGGATCGTTTTACTGAAAAAGTTACGTTCTAAATTAATGCTGCCACAAAGCCCTACTAGACTGAGGG
>VZSZ01003699.1:185923-231919 GCA_013398815.1 Ibidorhyncha struthersii
TGGGAACCGGCCCTTACCGGTGGCGGCGCCCGGCGGCTGCCCCGCTGGCTGGCGGCTCTGCCCGCCGCCTGGCCTGGCTCTCCAGGTGTGTGCCCTCTGGAAGAAGGTGGGGGGTGTTGGTTGCAGGAGGAGAGGAAGAGAGCGCCGGCCTGCAGCGCTTCATACGGACAGTGTTATCCTGCCGTAGGCTTGTTGTCAGCTCACGTTCATTAAACAAACTTCGCGCATACATCATTCGCCCTGGGCAGGGTGAGCACGATCGAGGAGATGTTGGGAAAAGCGGGTGGCATCAGCTCCACGCTCACTCTGTTACGCTGTGCTCCCCCTAACTGGTACTGAAATTGTTCCCCATTCTCAACAGTAAGTGATAGCACGGTCATGATTACTTAGAAATACAGGGCCTCGCTGCAGTTTGCCAGATATTCTGCCAGATAGCTTCCGATTACTTTGAGCAGTAGCGTGAACAAATTAGGACTTGCATCATGAAGAAAACAAAGGGTATTTTTAAGTGCATTCTGCTTGCACACCTGTATTTGCGGTACCCATCCGCTTGGCCTTTTTCAAGTTACTTGTTCACACTGGTAGAAGCCCATTCTAGAACTTCAATGGAAAACTGAAGAAAGGGCAACTTTAATTTTACTTTGTTGGTCATCAAATTCAAATACAGATTGATTTGGTTTATTTTTTTAGTTCTTACCTATTTTTGAAATCCATTTGCAAGATCAGAATTACTCGATTTACCACTGGAGCCTGATTTCTTTCTTCAGCGGTTTACTAGGGGAAAGTATGGTTTTACACCAGGTCTTACATTTTTGGGTAGCTTATGGCTCAAGTGATTCCCTGACACTAGCGCTGCATGTCATGCTCTGCAAGCAGATACCTGTGGCTTTGCAGCCACTCACTGTCTTCATTTGGTTTCCCTTGAGTTTCAGCATGTTCAGAGGTCCGTGTTGCAGCTGGAGTTTGTTTGCTTAGCTGCACGTTCTACTCTCAGGTACAAAATCACTGAGTTAATTATACAAGCAGAAAATTCTGGTTTTCTGCTGTTTTTCTGGAGTCAGAATTGGGCCTTGTACCTGTGGTCTAATTTCTTCTGTGTAGCTTTTCACCTAGTTATTCAGTGTCTAATGATTGCTCTCTGTTTTGTAAAAAAAATACGTGGAATTCCCAGAAGCTTTGATTATCTCTGCAAGACAAGAACATAATGATGTGCAATGTGACTTAATATTTTTCTGATACAAATGTTTGAAAAGAAAAAAAGTACCTGATATAGTCCAGAACAACAGCAGATGAGGGTAAAAAACACTTAGAAGTCTATCTTCAGTGCCATCGCATGAGCTAGCGTGGCACTTCATGACTCCATTTACCAGCTGGAACAGGTGGCATAATGTCATTTATTTCAAAAACTCTTGGGAAATACAGTTGAGATTTTTGAGGAGTTTTGAAGCCTATGGGTGAGAAGTAGTATGTGTCTGCAAAGCAGAATTGTTAAACCCATTTTGGGGCAGTTCTTCCTTTCTTGTACTTTCTGTAAAGTCAGAACGGGGGAAGAAAAGACAACGCAGGATTTTGTAACAGGGTGCAGGCACTAATGCAAGGTACTCCTCTTTTTGCACCTGCGTGTTGAGGTGTGAGTTTATTTGATACGCAATACGTTACCTGTTCCTGTTTATTGCAGAGCATAGCAGGTCATTGTGCTGAGCATAGGAAAGATGGATGACGAATCAGAAATTTTGTGATGTGGAAAATTAAAATACTTGCTGCAAAAGTGAAAATTGTGCTAATGCAGATAATAACTGAGATGTAGTGTCCTTATCAACTACGTGAGGTATGTTTGAGGGACCTTTACGCTTTCTCCCCATCACCTTGAACAACATTTATGCCACTGATTTCTCCGCCCCTCTGCTGCTATTCTCATCTGACGGCCCCTAGAACAAGACTGACGTTGCTGCTTCTGTAACGCTGCGTGTCATCAGTCTGCTGTTTGTGAAGAATGCGACACAGGAAAGTCCTAGAAGGTGAAAGCCTTTGACAGGCAGGTCACACAGCGGTATTGCTGGTCTTGCTGCACTGCGTCCGCTGTGTATCTGAACCATTGACCAAGAAGAGTATTTGTTGATTCAGCCATATTTTGGATTAAAGTCTTGTCAGAACACAAACTATCTAAAAATAACTGGACATACACCTCTTGAAACAGTGCAGAGCATCCACAAAGCATCTTGGTTAAAAAGCAAAACGAACCATTTTTACCATCAACCTGCGATGTGCTTTCTGTGGCTTGTCTTGCACCCTTATATTCTGGGTTTCCCTAAATACCTGTTGCATTGTTTACAGTGCTTTCAGGAAAAGAGCTTTTGGGAAATTCCCTGAATTGCTGCTCATGCTCAGCATTGGGCTTTTATATAAATGTTAAAGTGTTTTGTTACATGAGTTTAGTCCCTGAAAAACATAGCTGAGGAAGGCCTAGCTTGTGCCACAGATGGGCAGTGCTAGCCCCTTACTGGGGAAGCAGGTGTTAGGAGGGATTGTGTTGTTATTGGGTGGAGTTGGGGAGGGCAGGGCTTGGGGCGGGTGGTGGGGGAACGCCAGGGTGCGCAGACACGGTGACCACAATCCTCCTTATGCTGTTGCCCAGATAACTGAGCAGCAGGGTCCCTCCTGCTGTGACCAAGGGCCACAGTGGCCAGGTGTCCTGTTATATTTCCATGAGTTGACGTGTTGGCTTTCCACCCAGCACATCTCCATGTGGCGATGGACTGTCCTTTGCTAATTGGGAGTAGCCTACGGATTGGCAAAGGAACCTGTTTGCTCCTTTTGGTGGAGGCTTGAGGTGCAGCTGGCAGCTGCATTGCTCCCTGGCATGCGCAGGTGCCATCGTGGTGTTAGCAGCAGACTTGCTGCAAGTATGGAGCCCTTCCTGAAACAGTGAAAGTGGTTTTGTGGGATAAGGAGTTCACTTGTGCTTAAGTCAGTAGAGCCAATACCTGTGCAGAAGTAGCTGCTGCTCCAAGCTCCAGCTTGAGGCATATTTCCACGGCCCAACCAGGCAGAGCATATGAAGCATCCGTGCTCAAGAGTAAACTCATAACAGGGAGTCCTGATCCTACACTGATCCTGAGTAACAGCTGTGCTTGTGTGTATCTTTGGCTTGGCTTTTGTTGTCGTAGTAGTAAATGCTTGATCTTTTTTTGAACAGGGCTCTGCTAGCTTAGTGTGTCTTTGTTCACGTTTCCTCTCCTCCTGTCCTTCCTGTCACAGGTTCAGTCTCCTGCTCCTTCCTGTTTTCTTGACCGATGTGCTTGCTGTTTCTGCAGCCTCATTTTCTCTTGGACTTGGGTTATGATCTTCGTGTGGCTTTGCCTCTCACTGGGCCGCTGGAGAAACTGAAAGGAGGAGAACCTTTTCATGGTTAGAAAAGGGAAAACTGTCTTCTAGATCCTGCAGATGTCACGATCTTAGCCATACGTAATCACGGACTACTTGCCAACCGTAATTTAGATTGACTAGACTTCATTGAGGAGCAATAAATAGTGTTTATGAAAATTTTTAATACATGCTGCCAAATACATACTGATTTATAAAAGTGAATATATATTATCCTTATTTTACGAGTGAAAGCAAATTGGTGAGTTACCATCTTATGGAAGATCAGTGACAGAGACGGGATTTGTTTTCCCAGGTTTTCTGATGCTTGTTATCACAGTATACCTTTGTCTTTGGAACAAATCTGTGATTGTGTCTGCAGTTTTTAGGTTCTTAAGATTATTGTGTTTATTAAATAAGTAATCCACCCTTCAGAGATAATTTTTTTAAGCTACTCTTCAATAAAATGTTGCATCGAACCAGATGGGCGATGTTTCTGCAGTGGTTGTTGCTGGCCTGGATTACTCCTGTGGCCCTGCTTGTTCTGAGGCTCCACAGGAGCTTATAGCAGGGCATACAGAGGAATGGCTGGAGATTGGCAAGAGGAGGGATGGGGAAGGGCATGAGGCGGCATTGCCTCAGAGAGAAATGCCTGTGAACCTACAGACATTTAAGCTTCTTGGTAGTGATTGCAGCAACGTGTTGTGCTGGTTTTGGCTGGGGTAGAATTAATTTTCTTCATAGTAGCTAGTATACGGCTATGTTTGGGATTTGTGGTGGAAACAGCGTTGATAGTACAGGGATGTTTTAGTCACTGCTGAGCAGTGCTTCCACAGAGTAAAGACCTTTTCTGCTTCTCAGACCACTCCACCAGTGAGTAGGCTGGGGGTGCATGGGAATTTTGGAGGGGACACAGCCGGGACAGCTGACCCCAACTGACCAAAGGGATATTCCATGCCATATGACATCACGCTCAGCATATAAAAAGCTGGGGGAAGAAGAAGGAAGTGGCGGACATTTGGAGTTACGATGTTTGTCTTCCCAAGTAACCATTATGTGTGATGGAGCCCTGCTTTCCTGGAGATGGCTGAACACCTGCCTGCTGATGGGAAGCAGTGAATTAATTCCTATTTTTTGATGATACAGCAGTCACTGGGGGATTTTTAGCAACTTTAATTTATTTAACCTTCCATTGATACTCCTGCAAGGGCAGTCATGTGTTTGGATATGCTCTGGATCAGTCAGCATCGTTACTCCATAAAGGGATAGTTCAATAACATGGAAAATAAAAGTCATTCAGAACTAACTTCCATCTTTTATATTTTGGCAGGTTTAAAAAATGGCTGAAGATAGCAGTGAGGAGACTATGTTTATTTGTAAGTATTGGAAAGGAAAATGATCTAACTCATGATGTGACTTGTGTACTCAGAATGTTTGAAATTGAAGACTAAAAGAGACCAAGTTTTTATTTAGAAAAGTATTTATGTAAAGGAAGCTCAAACAGCTTATGGAGGAGTATAGAGAAGTTTTCTTATTTTAATCATACACATTCTTCTGGTTTTGTTGGCAAACTTACGAAGAGACCTCTGAATGTGAGTTAGCAGAACAGCTTTTTTATGGTTGAAGTAAGTGAGATTGAAGGCCCAACACTAGCCTAAGCCCTTTGTTTATACAGCCAGCTTTAGCAACCAGGTGTGTCTGTGGGGAACTCTGACCTCTAGCCTGAGTTGAAGATCTGCACCTCCACAGGAGGAGAATGCAGGTTCATTGTTCTCTCTAGACAAGCCCAGTTTGAGATGCACTGACTGCCCTGACAAGTCCCGCTCATGGCATTCACTGCGTTTTCTTGTGCCCCTGTGGTTAGGCTTGCGCTTCGTGCAGCTCGACTTTGTGGTGTGCCTTCTACGTAACCTTGTGTGCCAGACTGAGCTCCATGACCCGGGATCTGGACTCATGGGGTCATGGTGCATGAAGAGAGGCTGCAGCGGTGGTGTGCCTATGGAGTGTGGTGGGCAGTGTCCCATGCGTGATGGAGCTTGGCAAGTAGGCTTGTTTTCCAGTGGCATACTAGCTCTGCAGCCTATCCTTTGTCACCAGCCTGGACATGCAGGATCTGGTATTACAGTGGAAAATAGTTAAGAAATGTAGAGTCTGCTCACCTAGTTGTATGAGCAGAGAGGGCCCAGATATTGTGGATCTGATCTGGGAAGAGCAGAGTATGGATCCACAGTCTTTTACCACTGATGGGTCCACAGCTGCCCATTAACCTTGTTAGTATCATATTCCACCTTGCTTTGATCATTCATCCACAAAGGAGTGAGAGAAATGGGTAGCTTATTCCTGCATGTAGTTTTGGATAGTACTGTCTGCACTTTGTTGAACCTGTGCAGTGGCTATCTTTGCAGAAGTGAGGGGTGCCTAGGTGCAGTTGAAAGATAAGGGGAATGATGGAGTGCTTGTTTTCTTTGGCAGCAAAGCCTGTTGAAGAAGTTGTCGCTCTGGCTATTCCTTCCTGTCCCCATTGGTTATGACAACCCTTTGTGTAGGATAATCCAATTCTTTTCAGCAGTCTGGGTTATACATTCCTGTGTGGCTCCTCCGCCCTCTCTGTTTTTGGAAATTTGTATTTAGCCCAGATTATTTCAGTAATAAAAGTAGTGTGAGCTACAGGCACACCTAAGGGGGCAGGGTGGTACAGTAAATAGCACAGGATGGGGGAGGCCATTTGGCTGTAGGCTTAGTTTTGATGCTGGTGCTATGTGGATAGCACTTGCCCACTGATCCTTTCCTCTGGTACGGCTATCTGGTGCTGTGCAGGAAACTGAACGGGGAAATTCATTCAGCTGAAAAATAAACTGATGGGAAAAGCTGGTTGTTTCATTCCTTCGTTCACCAGAAGGCAGCACAAACAGCTGTAGAGGAAGCAGTGGCCAGGCTTGGGCGTTGCATGAGCTGATACTGCCATTTGTCAAACGTATGTGGATTTTCACTGCTAAACTGGTTATATTGCCTGAAGAAGAAACAACGTGAAGCTGTGCTGTAGTTTGGGATCCCTTTTCCATGTCTTAGAAGAAATCTTTTTGTTAGTTCACTGGAACAAACACTGTGAGGGAGAGGTTTCCAGTTAGGAGTACAGAGTAGCTTTACCAGAGGGGGCATACCCTGGAATGAAATGGCTTTTGTCTTATTCTTTTCCCAGATGAGGTGTAACCACCCTCTACTTTGCATCCTTACTGGGGTTACCTGACTTGCCCTTGTGAGCATGGAGCTCAGATGGAAATTGCACTATGGGGTTATAACCCCTGTGTGATGATCTCTTCTTAAGCCGTGTCAGCAGCTGACCAGGCAGGGCAGTTTGACAGCTATTTTTCACAGTGAAGCAATGTATATGCATTTGAAATCCTGTTAAGTTGGCTTATTTTAGAAAGCCTCAAATTATCCTGGTCTGAAAATTGTTTCTTAGGAACCATTCAGTTCTGGGTCATTTACAGTGACTTAAACTAAAAGTTAATTTACATAAGCTGACAGTGAATTAAGAGGTGGCCAAAGAGTATTGCGCAGACATCTGACTTCTTTGGAAAGGCACCAGATGGTATCTTGGAGGTATCTCTCCCTGCGCGGTGGGTGAGGAGTGTGAGCAGACCCGCTGTGGCTGCAGGCAGAGCTGGGTTCCCACAGTGTGCTTGTGCCCTCATGAGGCCCTATGCCAGTGCTGCTAACTGGGCTTAAGCCTCCTGTCGCTAAAGAGTCCATACTACCCAAGCTGGTTCTAAAAGCCTAGGATATGGTTAAGGTAGTAATGTGGTTTTCTTTAGCTGCTAGATGTTACAGCATTTTATCTAAAGAATAACGCCATCTTTAAGCAGAATATTTACTGTGGATGTAAGGCAATTATTTTCCTTTGAGAGAGCATTTAAACAATTTCCTGGTAGTACTCATCACGGTGTGTGTTATCTCACCTACACAGGTGCCAGCTATCAATCTGACATTCAATAACACATGTTCTTTTAAGTAGTATAAATAAATGTCTGCCTTTATACATATGCATTTTGCCTGGTGCTAGATTTTGTATTTGGCTCTTGAAGAAAGGATGCAGCTGTCTTACAAAAGTGTTTTTCATCAGCCTTTCTGTATGCTGTCTGCTTCCTTGCAGGGTGTGATGACTGTGGGCTATACCACGATTCAGAGTGTCCTGAACTGGGCCCAGTGGTGACAGTCAAAGACTCCTTTGTATTGAGCAGGGCAAGGTAAGGAACGTTTGTGTTAGTTCTGACTAACCCAAGACCCACGTTAGTTCTTTAAAGCATATTTGCTGTTTAATGGGTGTCATGCTAACAGCTGAAAAGTGAAGTCCCAATCTGTGGAAAACACATGGCTTTGATTAAATAGAAAAATTGATGCACACACTGAAGTGCTCTACTGAATTGAAGCCAAAAAATAACTTGCTGCTCATCAGGACTTGGCTTCTTTGCTGAGGTTTCTGGCAAAAAGCCAGATAGTTCCAGGTGCAGTCATGACTTCTGGCTTGATCCAGTACCTGCAACTTTTTCCCCTCCTCAGATGTACCATATTAGTTTCAGAGAAGTGTGTGAGGATTTCTTATTTCTATGAACGGTCATGTCCTCCTGCTTGGTATAATCTCTGTAGTTCCTCCACAGAGAAGCAAAATAAATTGTTGTCATTATTGTGAGTCTTTACGAATGATTAGGGGTAATGCTTCTCTCAGAAAATCTGTGATAGCACAGCAGAAAAATTCATGTTTCTCAAAAGAAACAAATAGACTAAATCTAGTTAGGAGAAAACAACACTGAGTAGTGATTTTTACAGGAAAGGCAATTAGGCATTGTCAGCAAAATTCATATTAAGGTGTAAAATGTAAGGCTAAGGCAAAGAAACAACTGTTGTGAAGATGAAGTACAAATCTAAAAAGAGAAGAGTTTTCAAGTGGCTTCATGTATTATATAATATGCTTAGGGCTTCCATATTTCTTCTTGGGAAGTCGTAAAGAGAAAACATGAGCACGTGGGCAGCAAGTCTAACACATGCTGGCTATATAAGCCATACTGTGTATTCCCAAGATCATTTTGTAACAAATACTGAATATGCTGGGTTTGCTGCATGGGTGCCATGATCCCTCTCTGCCTGGGCAGGATGCTTTTGGTGTCCCACAGTATACACTGGCTGCACGTGTGCAGGAGCTATAGCTGTTTTTGTGGGCCTGCCCAGGAAAGGAAGCTTCCTGAAGCTTCTGCCTGGCACTGCCTTCCTGTGCCTGCAAACCTGTCATGCATGATCTCCAGCAGCAAGTGTTAGTGGGGACTACTGTCTTAACAACCCTGACTCTAGAGGTGCTTTGTTCTTGAGAGTAATTTCAAAATGCCTGCAGGAATAATAGAAACTGGTGATGGAGCTGCTTTTCTTATACACGGAAACTGGGCAGTGCAGTAAATCTCTAGCCCGTACTAAACAGATTGAATAAGTTAAACTATTATTTCTTAGCTTTTATCTTTTTTAATTTTTTTTGCCTTTAATGCTCTTATTTATTTGTACAGTGGAGAATTACCATAGTGTCCAGATGTTCCAACTGTGAACATTTGCAAATATGGAGCATGCACTGGTTTTCAGCCTTTTTTTGACATGCAGATACTAAGTTTTTCCTAGTGGAAGTGTGGGCTGCTGGATAGTGAACTTGAAAGCAGAGTTTAAAAATGGCCGTGTTAGAGAAAGATGTATTTATTTTCCTGAAGAGTTTACAGCTGAAAACGGCTAAGATAAGAAAGGGAAAGAAGAAATATAATTGCAGCCTTTATTTTACATCTGGATAGCAGTAGCTGAGAGAGTGAGTTGTCTGAGGTTGACGGCAAGTATAACCACAAACTGGATATGAATCTTAAAAATCAGTCTAGTTGCTTAACCACATGGTCGTTGTTTCCTCTGTCCTACTCAAAAGATAAAATGGATGCTTTATGGTTAGAAAAGAAGCATAAAGAAACATCTCCTGAACTTCACTGTCTCTAACATTGCGTATTCTGTTATTAAAAATGGAAGCATTTTTTCAATTCATTTGCTTATCACTGTGATTGCAATCTTTTTGTATTTCTCTTCATCTAGACAGGAAAGTGGGTCTGCCAGCGTCCACTGCTATAGAGTAGTCAGTAGCCTGTCTGATTACTTCTAGCTTTTCATCCGTTAGCACAGACCTGAAAAAAAGAGAGTTGCATTTGGTGTCTGTAAAACCAATATGGTGGTTCCAGTCGCGTGATTTTTTTTGGAAGATGTTCTCTGTGTATCACATGTAGTAACAATATTTACTACATATAGTTCTTCTCAGAAGCTTGTTTGGTAAATGGGAGAGGCTGGGAGCACAGAAGCACTTGTGATCAATGTATCAATGTTTGTAATACGGGAGCTAGAAGACAGAAGGGAAACTTCCAGGGCTTTCATCTTGAGGGCTATGACCTGCATAAGTATATAAGGTGGTAATTTGGGGAAGGGTGTAGGTTATTTTTTAAAATAAACATCATCATAATCAAAGTTTTGTAGAGTCATAGGATAATTCATTTTGGAAGAGGTCTCAGGGTATTCCAGTCAGAACTAACATCCAGGCTGAACTGCTCATTTTTCATTTTTATGCGTTTTGTCTCTACTGCTCTTGTCATGAGCCCCTGGGAAGAGCCTGACTCCTCCATCTTAATGATGCCCCTGTAGGTGTGCACAGGTGGCTGTTTGGGCCCCCACAGCTATCTCTTCCCCAGGCTGACCAAGCTCTGCTTTCCCAGCGTCTCCTCACAGGTTGACTACTCTAGCCCTTGACCATCCTGGTGGTCCCCCCCTGAGTTCGCTACAGTTTGTCAATATCTTTCCCATACTGGGAGCCCAAAACAGGAGGCAATAGATAGGCAGGATCTAGCAAGCACAGAGCAGAGGGGGGCAATCACTTGCTTCACTCTGTTGTCTGCTCTTGTTCATACCATCCAGGATGTGTTTGTCCCCCTTTGCTGCTGGGACATGCTATGGCCTTGTGTCCAGCTTGCTGCTCACTGCCACCCCCAGGATCTTTCTCCCTGGTGATGGTACTGGCTGGGATTCTTCTTCTTTCCCAGGTGCAGGACTTTGCATTTGTCCTTGGAATTTCGTGTGGTTCCTGTCAGTGTATCTCTCCAGACTAGCCAGGTCCCTCTGGATAGCAGTCCTGCCATCAGACATATGGACTGTGTCCCCCAATTAGCATCATCTGCAAACTGGATGACAGCGCACTCCATTGCCCCTTCTAGGTCATTAATAAAGATGTTAAACAGTACAGGTCCCAGCACAGACCTCTGTGGTACTCCAGTTGTTGTGGCCTCCAGGTGAAGAACCATTGATCATGACCCTCTAGGCTTGACCACCCAACAAGTTATTTTCTCCAGTAGTTGTGTACCCATCCAGATCATAACATCCCAACTTGGATGCAGAGATAGTGTTGAAAGCCTTACTAAAGTCAAGGGAAATGACATCCACTGCTCTTCCCTCATCCACAAACCTGATCATTTTATCTGGGTAGGCAAAGAGTTTGTCAGGCATGAGTTGCCCTTAATCAATCCATGGTGACTGTTTCTAGTCATCTTCTCCTTGTGTGCCCATAAATGCCTCCCAAAAGGTCTTGTTCCATGTTTTTCCCAGGGACTGAAGTGAGGCCGACCAACCTGTAGTTCCTTGTGTCATCCTTTTCGCCTTTTTTGAACATGAGCACAACATTTGCCTTTCTTCAGACATCAGGGACCTCCCCTGATGCCCATGATCTTTCCAAGATGATAGAGAGTAGTCTTACTATGGTATTGGACTGCTCTGTCAGCACCCTCAGGTGCAACCTGTCAGATCCCTGGACTCACATGGGTCAAGCTCTGTAAGGTGATCACTGATTTGGCCCTCCTCCACTGCTGGTAGTTGTTCTCCTCTGTTTATTTATAAATCCTCATAGAAGTTAGGATATTTTGACCAGAAAACTTTTCTGTCACTAGAGATTGGACAAATAGATGTTGAGTTCTTTCTTCCATGGGTTCCTGCAGTGTTGTGCCGTGTGTAACTGTTTGGGGTTTTTTCTCAATTCTCTCTTCAATTTTTAGGTCATCTCTGCCTTCTAATTTGGAGATAAGACAATTGGAAGATGGGACTGAAGGAGTGTTTGCTCTGACTCAGCTAGTGAAACGTACCCAGTTTGGCCCATTTGAGTCTAAGCGAGTTGCCAAGCTGGAAAAAGAATCAGTTTTTCCCCTGAAGGTAAGACATGGCATGTGAAAAGCAATAACAAGGAGGCAGTTTTACCCATGATGGATTTATGCTATCTAACACTATGGGGAAAAAAAATGGGTGTAGGGGGATTATTTGGAACATCGTTTAGGCATGCCCTATAACAGACTAGCTAAACAAGCATTATCTGGGCAAGATACAGAAGAACCCAGAGGCTCATTCTGCATGTGTGAAGTGAACATCTTGATAGGAGATAGGGCTAGGATATAGTCAGCAAAACTGCTTGTGTTTCACCTTCTGCATGTGATGATACAAGAGGGACAATGACTGTGGCAGTTCATTTCAGTCGTTTAAATGAGTCTCTTCATTCTGATTGTATTTACTTAATAAGCAACATAGGCATGAGGTTTATGGAACATGCAGATATTTTTTTTTCTGTCCTGCATTTGTTTTATTCTTCTCTTGACAAGTTTTGGTAGGAAAAATGCTACAGTAGACATTGAATTCAGTCTTAGTTTTCAGTAATACTCAGAAGTAAAGATTTAGAAATGTGACTTGGGCTGATGGGTGTTTCACAGTGTGCTGTTTGGATTCCTGTTCATTCACCTTTATTCAGTCATTCAAATTTGGTGAGAAACTGTTGGCTATAGCAAGAATTCTTAGGATAGAAGTTCGTTTTTTTTCCCAACCTGCCCCTGGTTGTCTGTCTCAGACTTACTCATCTGAAGATGTGACTGATAAATGAAACGTGTCTGATGCAAGTGTTGAGGCTTGCTTTGTCTGTGATGTACATTGAACGGAAGCCATTGCAAAAGCAGAAAATAAAAATTCTTAACTTTGTATTATTTGCTACAGTTTTATTCTATGCATATTTTGCATGGCAGGTGTTCCAGAAGGGTAGGCCCCTGGTATATTTTGACACCTCAAATGAAGATGATTGCAACTGGATGATGATGGTGCGACCAGCCACCAAGTATGAGCATCAAAACTTAACCGCCTTCCAGCAAGACAATGATATTTACTTCACCACCTCCCGGGACATCCCACCAGGAACTGAGCTGCGAGTGTGGTATGCAGCTTTTTACGGCAAAAAAATGGAAAAGCCAGTGCTGAAGCAGGTCACTAGTATTGCCAATGGTATGTGTGGGGGCCTTTTTTCCTTCCTAAGGGCCCAGTCCTGATAGGGACTGATAGTCCCCTACTGTTGTAGTTGACAGTGCTGTTTATCAAATAGGGTCTGACCCTGAGTTTGTTAGCCTTTAGACTCGGGCTAACCTGCATACATGGTTGCCCTACAAGAAGAAAGTATGATATATCACCATGATACATCTGAGTTTTTGAAAACGCATGGCCTAGTTGATGATTCAGCCTCTTCAGAGTGAACATACTGGATAAATAGTTCTTAACTAAAGAACTGGTGGTTGCATCAAAAACACTTCTGGGTAGAAGAGCAAAGAAACCTAAGTGGCAGTGTAAGTCTAAACATATATGCAGATTTCCTAAAGAAGCCGTTCTTTTTCAGTTGTAGTGAAAGTGTTTTGGTTTTGCTCAGAACTGTTATAAAGTTCTAAAAAGTTCTGTAAGTTCTAAAAACTCGGTAAGTTCTAAAAAACTACTTTTATCTTATGCAGCTTTACATGGGACCCACTAGAGTAAGATAAGCTCGAGTGAACTGCCATTCCACATGATTGCTTGTGCATTGGCAAAGAAAGGCAGCAGATTTTTTAGAATCTGAATTAGAATTGCCAGAAGTCTTCTGTTCTTCTGCCTCCTCATTTGCTTCTACTTTTGTATTTCTGCAGCTGAAAGGCATGATCCTTTAGCATTGCAAGGGCATTTTCTTTCTGCTCTTGAGTTGGGAGTAGTCCCTGAATGGTATTACTGCTATACTGAGTATAATTTGAGGTGACAAATGGCTTGGGGAGAGGCCGTTGCCATCTGCATGCTTTATGGCTGATCTTGATGGTAAGCTCAGTCCTAAGTGCTACAGCTGAATCAATGCAGTTAACAGGTTTCTGCATTCTAAGATGTTTCCAGTTGGTATTAACTGAGAGGTTTCATCTTTTTCCTCTTTAGTTTAACCTGTTCATGTATTTTTGTGTGCATATGGGTATTTAAAAATATTGTTTAGTTACGTCCTACTTTCTTTGTTCATCACTTTCACTATACACTCCAGAATATGAAATCACATTGTATGAGATTCGGGCATAACAATGTCCTGGTTAGGATTTTACATGAGAATGTTTTTTGCAGGCCTGCTATAGGGCAAAACTTTTTTACTATGGTTACTGCCCTCAGCACAGAGCAAGAGAATCAAAGGGTCTGAAAAGTAAAGAAAAGGTGTTTTTCCTCTTCACAGATATGTGCTTGGTAGTGATGGAATCTGATAAAAAGGGGAATAAAATCTCTTCAAAACCTACATCTGCTGTCTTCCCCCATAAAAAAAATAAGAAATCCAGCATACCAGCAGCTGATCCAGCAGGTATGCAAAATTACGGAATTTTTTAGGGAGACAGAGGACAGATATAGATCTAAAGAGCTGTTAGGTGTACTACTTCTATGCAGATATTATGGTTCCATAACTTTCAGCAAATATTAATTTAGAGAGGATTATAAAGTCTGGATTTCTTTTTATTTTCATGGGCATGGTGCTTAAAATACATATGCAGGTTAAAAAGTGACAGAGGGGCCGATAAACATTTAGGCAGACGATTTTCATGAAAATTACAATGGCTTCTGACTTTAAAGGTTGTTAGTGTTGGAGTGGTGGTTATTCCAAAGAAAAGCTTCAGACTCTGCAAAGTGTAAGAGTTCAAATGATCAGGTTAGAGAAGAAAACATGAGACACTGAGTGAATGTAAGAACAGCACTGTTTGGAAATGACAAGAACACTGGCCGCCCCCAAATTATCATAATACCAGAAGCCTATTAGAGTTCAGACTGTTCTAAATTACAGGAACTCAATTTAGATAAACTTATAAGCAATACAGATACTCTTGGCAAAGAACATATGGCTCAGGAAATAACTAGTGGTGACATAGGAACTCGGACCCCAAAGTTGATTATGAAGCAATGCCCCCCGCCATAGTCTCTGATAAGTGGAACAATGAAATTAAGAACTCACTTAACACAAATTGCCATGTCTAAAAGTAAGCTCAAAGTATGTACTGTAGAGATCAGGACTGAAAGAAAACCATTCTGAGTCTGTTCTTTGAAAGGGTTGCTTTGCTAAATTTTGCTTGCTAATACTGAAAGTAGCCAGAAGAAAGGGAGGAGAGTTGTTGCAAATGTGTACAGAGCAATTCATCGGAAGGTCCGTTCATTTAACTTGGATAGCGTCACAGCTAAAATGAGAAGTTGGCTGGGAGTTGTCTTTCAGTTTGGCATCACTGGTTTTCCTGGGGGGAGGTGGGGAAAATAGGAAGAATTTGAACAGCGCCTCCTACATCCTTCATCCTACTGTCTGAGAGTCCAACTTCAATAGAAACAAAATGCTGCCTATTATAACCCTAAAGTGTTCCCACAGATGTAGTGTTTTGGTGTTTCCAAAACAAAATATGTCTATTTTGATTCTGTTTGCCTCATGTTGTACAAAGCAGTTGCCAGCTGACAGATCTGTGCTTCCAAGTCAACTAGGTTGCCCTGCAGCCACCCTGGAAGCCTGAAGAAGTGGAAACCTAAACAGGACCTGACTCTTCCTGGCAAACCAGTGCCAACTAAGGTTTCTAGGTTTACTGCTTGAGGCAGCAAGGGAGCAAGGGAAGTGCAGAGTCAGGGACAATTTTCTAAGACAGACTTCAGTTTTGCAGATAGTGCTTTTTCAGCTTTACTAGCCTGCAACTTTATGAGACAGATACAGTATCTTAGCTGTTGCTTACAACTCTGACTTTTTTTTTTAAAAAAAAAGTTATTTAGAATCTTGGGGTTTAGGTTTGCTGGTTTTGGCCTCTTGGGCAGAACTGTCAAGATAAGTTCTTTATGTAGTCTGTGAAGAAGGAATTTCTGTTGCTGAATTGTCTAGTCATCTTTTATGTATTTATTACAGCATGGATGAGATCACACCTCTGTAATGCAGAATGTTGAACGTAATTTGTAGCAGGGAACAACCTCTGCCCAGAAAATATTTTATTTTGGTTTAAGAGCCAACAGTGAAAAGGAGAGAGTAAGTTTATTGTCCCATTATAGATGGGGTCCTCCGTCAGAGATGAACTGACTTGCTTACAGTCATACAGGAACTCTGTGGCAGAAACTGAGGCACAGTTTGAATCCCTTGTGCTGCCATTCACTTAACCTAATTTCAGTGTCACCTACCTCCTCTGGGGAAGTATTGTAGACTGCAGAATATTCAGCTTCGTGTGTAACAAACAAATCTCTGAACCACTCCAGATTTATCAGATCATCTTGACAAATTCAGACATATCATCCAAGGTGTTAAAGACAATGGACTGTGAACAGAGTAGCAGTTTTCCTCTTCTGTTTTGTTTTTTTTTTTTCATTCCAGTTCCGTTTTCCTCCTAACTTCTTTATTTTCTTTATCTGGAGTGAGCTGATATGTTAATTAAAACATGAATATGATGTTTTCATAGCACATCTAATTAATGAAACCGCTCAAACACAGTTTTTTTTTGTCCTCACCCTGACTTCTCTTAATCCAGATGTTCTTACTCTGCAATGCTGTTCACAGAGAGCAAGGAGGCTTCTCCTGCTTCTGTCTTCAGCTGACCGAGAAGACAACTGGTAACCCTGGTTTTAAAGGTGCTAAAAATTGCTTTATATTGTGCCTTTGATAATCACAGTCTTTAGAAAGTGATAAAGGGACCCTCAAGACTTTACAAGAGCACTGATATTCTCTCCTGGCATAATTTAGTTTCTGTTCTGACTTCTCATTGGTTCTGATGTTTCAAGGGTTCATGTTTGGAAAATCCTGAAGTGGCCCCAGCTGCCCCTGTGTGCCTCTTACTGCTTAAATCGTAACTTGTGATACTCAGGGAGTTATTGCAAGATAAACAAAGCTACAGGAATTTACCACCTTCCCGTTTTCAAAGCTTTTCAGTATTTCTTCTTCTTGTGATTTAGTGAATGCTCCAGAAGGCAGTGGAGCTGCAGAAGCAGAGTCCAGCCAGTGGACGTGTAAAGTGTGTTCATCTGCTTTCCAGGAGCCTCAGCTGCTGACAGGTAAGAAGTGCTAGCAATTAATGAGAGAGTACTGAGAAGCATCAGGACAATTCTGCTTTTCCGGAGCAGGACACTGTGAAATCATACCCTGTCCATGATGCAGTAAGATAAAGGTCTGAATTTTGGTGTTCTTTAAGAAAAAGAGTAGCGGGGAAGATAAAACAGTGATATTTTGGATATGGCAGTGGTCAACCTCTGGGCAAACTATGATGCTGAATCTAGAAGAAGTAAAACTGTTGTCTAGAAGATGACATGTGAATGTTAGGAATATCAAGGATGGGGAACTGCATGAGCGGTGTACAAGGTTAGTGATGACAGTGTATACTTAGTGATATTGTCTGTCCTGGTATTGATGGCACAGATTCAGTAAAGATAATTAAATACATTTTTTTTCTGCATTTAATTTGAAGCTATTTTATGCAGTTTTCAGATGAATTTAGAATATTTAAGAGCTCTGACCATTTGATGAATCATTTATGAAAAGGAGACTTAGGCTGCTGAATAACTTGGGCATTTGGAAAGATGTTCCCATTATCAGGGGGCGCAACCTTTCTCCAGTGAAACCTAACAAATCTCTTAAAAATTCAGTCCCTGTGAGTAATAGTTTCAATGTTTAATAGACTATGCTTTTATTTAGGAAGGTATTGTGACTACTTTTGAAATTATTTGAAGTGAGTCCCTGCTAAGAGAGGTTGACCTGATAGATAGCCTTCAGCTGGATGTATCCTTCTGAGTATTTTGTGACAGTTTCTTTCCTCCTTACTCTCTTGTTCTTTCTCATCCACCCAGAGCACTTGCTGAGTCACCTGGAACAAGCTAAAGGTGCCCCCCAAACCAGCCAAGATGAAGCTGTTACAGAGAAAGCAGCAGAGCCTCCCCCAGTGGACCAGCCAGTGGTTTGTGATGCAGCCAGTGCCAGTACAGAGTCAAGGAGGAAGGCCAGGCGGGGAAGAAAGCCCAAAACAGCAAAAGCAGAAATACCTCTAGTCGTTATTGAAGATAAAGATTCTGCAGGTAAAACAAAACGTAAGAAAATGCTAAGCACGTATCCTCTCATATGTCTGTATTGATGCCTTCTCAGAAAGACCTAAAAAGTGGCACAGAGGCAAGATGGAGTTTTTTAGTTAGATCACTAAAACAGACTATTTACAAACTTTGATAATTATCTCTGAGGTCCTTGTCTACGCTAAATGTTGCAGCACCTACACTTAGATTACCTGCATTCTTCTGTGATGGTTGTAGTAATAGAGAGACCCAGAGAAACACATGATAGTGGTTATGAGAGACCTGCCTACCTTTCTGCAAGAAGGAACGGGAGACAAAGCATCCTCCCTCTGAAGAGGAGATAGTTTCCTCTCTTTACCTCAAGGTTTATTCTTGAAAAGGGCTTTTCTTCAGGGCCTTACCTTCCTTTAAGGGAAGTTCTAGAAGGAAATTTCATGATGCGTAATCGACTGACCCCTTAGTAATAAGTTGGAAAGGTAAGAAATTACGCCTCCGTAAGAGATGTTTGCTACATCTTATTTGTCATTCAGTAGCCACTTTCTCTATCTTGCAAGTGCTACCTACTCATTAGCAATCCATTATTTGTCATGGACAAATAATATGTTCAGTGCCACATCTCATTACAAAAGCAAATTCCCACATTTTAGGTTTTATTTTTAGCTATCCACATTAACACTGTATTTTTATGACATGTTTGCAGAGGAACACGTGGCTGAAGTTGTAACTGAGGTCCCACCAGAAGAGGTAGCCCTGCCTTCAGCTACAGAAGAGAGAATTATGGAATTTGTTTTAGGAAGGATGCCTGGCACCACAAATAGCATCAGTTCAGTGACAAAGTAAGTGCTCTGGGATGCAGGATTTCTTCTTAGGCTTAATTAAGATCATGTAGCATGTAACAGCTCTGCTCAACTTCTGGGTCCACAGATGCTCTTTTTTATTAGTGTAAAATTGTATGATGATGCTGCTGCTGCTACAAGAGCTGACTTTGAATGCTACAAAGATGGCTTGTGCACTGGAGGATGGTGCACAGATGGTGAGATATTGGTGGTAGGATTTTGGACCATAAACCACGAGAACTTCATTTTCTGTCATGGTACTGCTTTTATTTAGTGTGATTCCAAAAGCCTCCTGCAGCTACAAGGTGAAATATTACTCCTGCTGAATGCTGGTGGTAAAACAGGCAAAGACGTTTTTGCTAAAAAAATGACGCTAACCATTATTATTCAGTCTTGCTTGTCATCTTAACTCATGAATGACTTCATGTTGATTTCTGCGGTAGGAGGGGAAAATTTCTGCCTAACAGAACCTCAGGGAGACTCTTAAAACATAATTTGATTATTTTAGATTCTTTTATATCTTTTTGTCTTGATAAAATTGGCTCTTTGAATTACTTTTTATATAATAAAGCACTTGATTTTTCAAAATTAGCTAGTAAAGCGATATAATGAAGTCCTTAGCAGACACAGAGCCATCAAAACACATTCCAGCGGGTGATTGTGCCAGGAAATAGAACCTTACTGTGTCTTGGCTCCCTGCTGCCCTGTTATCATATACATACGCCTTTTGCATGTGAACTGCCAAGCTTTCTAAGCTGAAATAGTGCTAATGTTTTCAGAGGATAAGCAGAAGAGATCCTTTATGTTCCTCTGAGGGGCCTGCAGAGAGAATCTCTGAGGCTGGTGGCTGCTGCTTTTTTCCTCGTTTTTGCTGGGTGAAGATAATTTGGAGTGAGTCGTGCTCTGACATCTGCTGCTTCCAGGGGTGGCCAGGAGGGCACCTTGGCAATGAGGAAGCTCCTGGCGCCCCTCTCCTGCCAGAAGCTGAGCATAACACTCCTCTAGCTTTTGCCAGCTGGTGGGACTCTTTCTTGCAACCTGTGGGATACCTTTCAGTCCCTGCCTTTCTTTCTCTAATCCAGTAGGTTTGCTCATCACCAAAACACCATGTCCCTCAAAAGAAGTTTAATTCTCTCCAGTAGACATGGTATAAGGCGGAAGCTGATAAAACAACTTGGGGAGCACAAACGAGTCTATCAATGCAGTATCTGCAGTAAGATCTTCCAGAACAGCAGCAACCTCAGCAGGCACATCCGTTCTCATGGTGGGTTTGATTTTGCCTCGCTTGTGTATTGATTTCGTTTCTTGGTCATTCCAGCTTTGAGTAAAAGAAGAGCTATTCTTACATATTGGGATACATAATTTTAATAGAACTCTTTTTTCTTTTTTTTTTTTTTTTTAACTCTCTCTAGAGAACTCTTTTTTAGTTTTGCAGACCAAAGCATGAGAAGATAATAGTTGAAAGTTGTAGTATTTAAAATTTGAATTTAGCTACGTATTTTAAATGGGGGGTGAGGATGTGATGTGTTTTCCAAAACTGTTCTTCCCTTTAAATGTATACATATTGCCCCGATCTTCACAGTCACAAGAGTAACATTGCTGTATAAATGTCAGCTGAGTGCTTTTTAGCTTGTGATCTGCAGTTCCAGGGGTCCGTGACCTACTTCTAAGGGTTCTATGAAAAATAAGCACTGAAAAAGGTGGGGGAACCAAATTGAATTGTTGTCAAAATTGTTGGGCAAAGGTTAAAATCTACTGTTTGGATCCCCTGAATTACTAAAGTTTCTCATCACTAGCCTATTTGTTTGCAGGTTTTTGTGCTTTGTTTTCCCCTGTCTTGCCTGGAGTTGGTTACTATCAGTCGCTGGCTATGTTCTTTTTTTATTTTATCTTGATTGATCCCCTCAGGTGACAAACTATTTAAATGTGAAGAATGTGCAAAGCTTTTCAGCCGTAAAGAGAGCTTGAAGCAGCATGTTTCATACAAGCACAGCAGGAACGAAGTGAGTGGAAATGACTAGTGGGCTCTTTCTGAGATTGGGTGAAAATGTACATTGAGCTTCCAGGTGCTACCTGGGGAGCTTGGGTCAATTATATTTGAGCGGCTATCCATGTGAGTAAGTGACACAAGACTGATAGGGAGAGGTAACATCTTCTGTTAGAACAGCTGATGAATTTGGAAAGTGTGGATGTGTTTTTGAGTGTACAAGTCCTTTTTTTGTGTCTGGATTTGCTATAGGAAGTTGTTTTCAGGCATCAGTTACAGTAAGACAAACTGGAGTTAGCTGAGAAGCTGCATGATACAGAGGTGAGATCTGACTTTAGTTGATGATACTAAATAGGATTGTTCCAGTCTTGTTTGCTTGTCCTATTTCATTTATCCCCGCCTATAGCATCATTTAGTGTGTGAACTCCCTGGATAAAGGCTGTGTCATTAAGGGCTGTGCACACATGTGTAAATGAACAGTGCTTACAGTAGCAGTACCATGCCTGTTGGTGAGAGCCTTTCAGTGCTGCCCCTCTGTAAGTATTAAACATGCTTGTAATGGGGCCTTGTCAGTGAATATTTCCGTTGCTGTTAGGCATTGAGGTCCTCAGCTCTGAAATTGTTGGCATCTGTAATGGAGCTGGAGGATGAGTCAGATTATATTTTGCTTCTCAAAAATTCTCTGTGTTGGACCAGGGGTTATCAGGAAGACTGATACATGTGCACAGGTGCATGGTCTACTGTTTTTTTTTTTATAGAGCTCAGATGTAGGAACATGGCAGGATGATATAGCATCAGAGTTTTGTATCAATGCATATTTAAATGTCCTGTTGAAGGAAGAAAAATTGGAAAAGGCAGAAACAGAAAAAGTAGTTGAGATTTAGAATTTCCCTGTTAGACATGACTTGGCTTTTTCCCTGCTTAAACACTTACTGTTTGCAATCCTCAGGTTGACAGTGAGTACAGATACAAGTGCACCACGTGTGAAAAGGCCTTTCGGATAGAGAGTGCATTGGAATTCCATAACTGCAGGACAGGTGAGAATGGCTAACCGTTCCACTTCCTGTTGTCTCTACTCCGTTTGGTGGGGATGTCTGCAAATTCATCTCAATATAGTAATTACAAAGGGGGAGTAAGCATTTACATTCTTTTTCAACCTGCCCCTCTCCTTCCTCCTTCCCTTATTGCTGTGATAAGAAAAGTATAGCCAGTAATCTGTAGAGCCACGCATCCACGTATGTATTGCTTTTTTAAGTATCTCCTACTCACCCTTTATCCTCACTGGTATTTCATTTGTATATTCAGATACCCTGTCACCATCTCTCTTCTACTTTCTTTTCTGAAACTTAAGTTTCACCTCATTTCTCTGAAACAGAGGAACTGAAAAGGGGGCCAGTTTTCTAGCATTAGTTTTCTTTTTCATGCTTTCTCTCTTTAGACTTGCAGTAGTCTCTCTAGGTGTTTTTTTCTTGGTATCACTAGAACTTGTCCTTTTCTCCCATAGCCGTCCCTTGTGGTTACTCATATTATTTATGCTGAGTAATCTTATGCTTGGAAAATGACATCGTGATTACTTTTATGGACCCATGATAACTGTCAGTCCAGAATCACCTGGGTAATTGCCCCTTACAGCACCATTCAAAGTAGGTTTTCTCATCTCCTTTCTGAGGGTACAGCTTGCATAAAAACTCAGCCTTGCTAAGAATGGAAAGTAGTGCCAAGTAACCTCACTATTCTGTTTAATCAAAGGCAGCAGTTCATTTTCTCTCTGAGCTGTTACCAAAACAACCACCAGTTTTTGCTCTACTCTTCAATGCATGAAACTGTTACTTCTTTGTAATTGCCGTAGCATTGGGAGATCCATATACAAGACTGTGCTTTCATGTTCCAAAAAAAGTCTCAACTACTGCATACAAAAGAAATTCCCCATAGGCCTATTATCATGTAGTGGTCTGGAGATTTTATACTTTTTTTTGGAATATTCAGTACTGGCTGGTATTAGGAACCAGTACTGGCAGAAGTATTCTGGAGCTTAGATACAGCTGTTCGTGTGATGTTGCTGTATGTGCAGTGATTTTACCAACATTAAAACTTGAATCAACTGTAACAGAATCCACTCCAAAGATTATTTTAATGTATGCTAGGCCACAATGGAGCATATGTGAGGAAGTTATGATGCAAGAGTCACTGTTTAAGTTAGCGTCATATATATTTATTGCCTTTAAAGAAATGTCCTCCAGTGCATTCCAGTGATATTTAAACTCATAGGGAGCAAAAATAAACTCAATGGGTTGTTTGATGTTTATTATCTTTTTAACGGGAAGACAAATTTTAAAGTAAAAGAAAAATACATGCTTTTTGCATTTGCTTCCTCAATCCATATAATGATGGATTATATGTTAAAACTCAAGTCTAACAAAAGAACTACCTATCTCACAAATATACAAAATGTGCTTTCATCTGTAAAGAGCTGCATGGTTTCTCTTGCTTACAGATGACAAGACATTCCAGTGTGAGATGTGTTTCAGATTCTTTTCTACAAACAGTAATCTTTCAAAACACAAGAAAAAGCATGGAGATAAGAAGTTTGCATGTGAAATCTGCAATAAGATGTTCTACCGGAAGGACGTCATGCTAGACCATCAAAGACGACACTTGGAAGGTAAGTATACTGCAGATGAATGTAATTATTACTCTTGAAACAGCAATAAAGATGGGAAGGTTAAGGAAATGATTGCACATTAGATTCTTCTGGATGGTAGCTGTCATTTTTTCGTCTGTTATCTGATCTACAGTAGTAGGTTTCAGCAAAATGTGACATTTATTAAAAATAATAGTAATGGATCCTGGAGGGGAGTTGTCTAATTCTATGAAAAACTTTCCAGGACCACCTACCATTTTTTTCAACCTCACATGATGTAATCCAGTGCTACTAACAGTCATGTGAAAGTTGCTTGTATTACTATGCAGTAGTTTAGATTTTCTAGCTGATTTTAATTATATCTTTTTCTTTCTTTGAATTCTGTTCTTTCTTTTTTTAAAAAAAAAAAAGTGTGGTAACTTGAAAATTTGAAGGCAGAGAATTAAATTGCAATGTATGACTGAAAGTGACGACTGTATAAAGACAGTATAAATGGAATGCTGTGTGATGTTATCTTTCAAAAGCTTGAACATATATGAAGATGAAGTTATAAGAGTTTGCTGTTCAAAATCTCAAACATCTAAGGATGTTATAGGTACTCAGAGACTCTGGAAAAACTTGGGTGATGGTAGATTGCCAAAATATGTATTACAATGCCTCTAGCGATCAAGATGATAAGATGAGAGGGGATTTTAAAAAAAGCAGACAGATTATCTAATTTGGTGCTTCGGGCCTAGCTGACCGTCACTGGCTGCTCTTGTGATTCAGACCTTTGTGTGATGGATGAACTAGAGGACAGCTAGAGGACAAGGAGTTGAATGGCAATGGCAAGGCTTCTCATGTTCAGCTTTCACAGAACAGCCGCCCTCTTGTGTCCTGCAAGTAGCTGAGAAAGAGGTCTGAAATCCTCACTGAGCAGTAAAGATGACGCTGGATAGTTCCCTCTCTCCTTAGAGACTGTGAGGGGGAATTTCTGGGCCAGATATCTGATTGAAGTGCCAAGGCCCACTAGATCTGCCTGTTTCCTGGTGTTGACAATAAACATCTGCTTTCAGACACTTTACAATTGGTGTAATAACCAGTAAGCAAAAATACATCACTTTGGCAGACTGCTTTTGTATTCTTAAGATGCCATTTTAATTTAGAAATCATCCTTTTGTTAGCAATTAAATTCTGCATTGAGGCTCTTCCCAGTGTTTCACTCTTCTTTACAGTATTCACCTGAAAGGGCATGCAGATTGGAGTGGAAAACCATGGTTTATTTTTTTGTTTTGTTTTTTGATGGGAACTGTTCTGTTAAGGGGTGAGGCGTGTGAAAAGAGAAGACTTTGAGCACAGCACAGAAAACATGGTTCGCTACAAGAAGGAGCCTTCGGGATGCCCCGTGTGTGGGAAGGTAGGCGTCTTTGCCAGCGTGTGCCATGTGAAGCTCTGCATTGTAGCTCCAAGGATGCCTCAGGGGTACGGTGTGCCCCAACACAGCACCTCCAAACTAGTTACCGTGGCATAACAAATTACCACCCATGTATTAAACCACAAAAGCAGCCTACCTGGATAGGCATACAGCCTGCTAAAAGGTTGAGGTAAATGACGTGCCCTGAGGTACGTGCCAAGTCAGATTAGCTCACAACTCAGACAGGCACATGGTCAGTTACCAGCGAGCCCTGTTGCCCAGCCAAGACATTACTCTTTAAGCTGCCTTAGCTCCATTATCCAAGCCCACCGTGGCCAGGGATGGTGGGCACTGTTAGGACAAAGATAAGAACAAAACTGAAGTTGAGACTAGACTTTTTATTCACGAGATGTAGCACAATGTAGAGTGTAAGATGGCCACTGTGTCTGTCAGTGAAATCTCATGGCTTAAGTTATTTAGAGTGAAGTTTTTCTGCCGGAATGTAAACAGCTGGAGTTGACTGTGTGCATTGGGAATAATTTTCTATTAGAAATAAAAGTGAATTCATGGTGCAGTCATGGCACTGTTGTGTTTGGGTGTTTAATGCTCATGATCTTAAGTTGTTATCACAGGTACAAAGACTGTGGGTTTATGTAGTGATTTTATAAATGTTTAATGATTCATGGTGCAAGATGTACTCAAGCAACTCTTAAGTTGGTGCGTAGACCTTTGGTTTTGATCCTTTGGATATGTTACATATCAATGAAGGTAGATTTGTGATGTGTCTTTTCATAGACATTCATGATTCAAAAGACACTGCAGCTTTTTTGGACGTCCACCTCTGATGAGCAGCCAATTTCAGTCAGTTCCTTGGAACTGTACACCTGTATTTTGCTGTGCTGGCTAGTTTCTGAGGTAGCCTGCTGGCTGGGTAGCAGGAGCTCCTACATGTTTCTGCCAGAATGAATAAAACAGGACAGTAAATATGTTTTGTGCTATCCACTGGATAACTTGCAAAGAACTGTAGCCCTGCCGGACATGATACAAAACCCCTTCCTTCCTTCTTTTCTTTTAGGTATTTTCATGTAGAAGCAATATGAACAAACACCTTTTAACACATGGAGACAAGAAATACACTTGTGAAATCTGTGGACGTAAATTTTTCAGGGTGGATGTGTTGAGAGATCATATTCATGTCCATTTTAAGGTATTGTGTTAATAATTTATTAGAAAAGGCACGTTACTTAGCAGACACATCAATATATCAATAAATACGTTGAGACTCTTACGGCCGTGTATTCATACTGGCAGCACAACAGTGATTATGTACCCCATGCAGCGATGTTTCTACAGCAGTTTAGGTTGAATTGTGCTCTGATTTACCCATGGTTCTGTTTCTACATCTGCATTGCTACAGAGTATGTGGACTATCGTATTCGAAGTTATTCCAGCTACCACTGCAGAAAACTCTTCTGAACACCATGAACAAAACACCTCTGTGACCTCGGGTGAATCACAGAGGCTGCTCAGTTTAAAGGAGGGAAAATAACTTTAACAGGAAGGCTGCAGACTGATGTATTGTTCCAGTTGTAATTTGGTTGGGCTGGGGGGTTACTGTCATCCCCTCTCTTGGCGGGGGGGGGGAAACAAATAAGAGAACTAATTGTTCCTGTCCTTTCTGTGCTGGTGATTGTGATTCTCTTGTATATGCCAGCATAACTGCCTATGTATTGAGTTCCTTGCCTGGTTTTATCAGAATGTTCCAAATCACAAAAAAAAACCCTTATTAATAGTGCTTAATCAGACCCAGGTTATTTTGATGTAACTAGGTTAACACCGAATTGTAAGGAGTTTAATTGAAAGGGAATTGTATCACTCAGTGGTGCTCATAAAGATGTTTCTATGGATGTAATACTGTACCGGTTGTGTCTCTATTTACATTGAGGTTCCGTTTATACACAAAAATTTGAGTATTACTTGTTGGATAAACAGTTGTTCCTTGTTCAGTTATGGGCAGAGGAACTTTGTTTACCTGAATTGAATGAAGCAGGAGGATATTTTAAATAAATAATGTTACAGCAATGGTTAATGCAAGGCGGACTGCATGGCAACAAAAGCGGACTAGGTGTTACCTTCTGAAGTAGAAGTTTAATCTAGTAAAACAGAATATTCTTTCCCACCTTACGCAGGACATAGCACTAATGGATGATCACCAAAGAGAAGAGTTCATTGGAAAAATTGGAATCTCATCAGAGGAAAACGATGACAACTCTGATGAAAGTGCGGATTCTGAGCCTCACAAGTATAGCTGCAAAAGGTGCCAGGTAGCTTTAAATTCTTTCAAATTAACTTGTTTTGGGATGAGGGGAGGAAGTGGAGATGTCTATAAATCATTCAGAATTTTAAATAACATTAAGGTTCACAAAGAGAAGGCCAGTCCACAGGTCTGCTGTCTTCTGCAGTGCTTGTTACCTCTAATCTGTGAAGTGATGCTATTCCATAAGACTTCAGGTGGTGTTCTGTAAGGTGAATGCTAAATAATTAAAAAGAGAAATACACGTATATATGCTTACCTGTGTGCAAGGAGGCAAGCAAGCAAAACTGGAGGAAGAAACAAAGAAGGAACTTTCAACTCTTGCACTACCTTTTAATGATGTGCAAATTAAAATCGTTAAAGCGTTTCTGAATGATACAGTCCACAAATTGATTAATTTTTATGAGGTCAAACGTTCCTCTAGTGGCTATCCAGTTTGGAGGATTAAGACTGCTGCTTATGTTCAGTGTGACTGCTTATTCTTGGCCTATTGTATTACTAACAGGATTGCATTAGAAGCACTGCTGGAACATATTTTACTCAGTTTTCAGCTGAGAAAGGAAGACTTTTTAAACCTCTTACTGCATCTTTTTTTGACATTTTGTAAAGAACTAATGGGGAAGAATGGGGTCCTTATGGCCTGTTTGGATTCTGTGCCCTTACTGGGCAAGCACACTGCTCGGCTGGGGCAGGTTGGGTGCAAAAGCAACCAGTGAAAACAGCAAAACTGTCCAAAATGACGTAAGGACAGGGGAATTTTGGTAGTTAAGCCACTGACTTGGCCCCTGGAAGTCAGAGCTTATTTCATAGCCTACACTTAATGTGGTGAAAGTGCTTAGCTTATCTTAAAGACATGGAGATAATACTACTTCAGTTTTCTGTTCTTATCTGTGAACTGGTTTTTAGTGCAAACTGATTTTAAGCTTATGTCAGTAAACATAAGAATATGTGGTATCACAGCAGTTAATGATGTGCTTGCTTTCAGTGTGGTAATTTTAATGCCTGACACTTAATGGGTACATAAGCTATATAAAATTGTATGCTTCCAAATGAGGGAAATTGTGCTATTCAAATTAGAAGGCTCTTTTTGGAAGCTGTTTTTTTTAGTGCTTTTGCAGGTGTTTCTGAAATAAACAGTTCTGTAAGGCAACAGCTGTGGAAAATGAGTGTTACCTGTGATGAGATGTGGAGGCTGGTTTTGGCTGAAAATATCTGTTCATGCATTCCTAGGGGAGCACAATATATGAATGAATCTTAGTGAAATATTTCTTCTGAGCTCTTAAGAATCTCTCTCTTTATTTTTTTCTCATCCCAAAATACACCTTCACCAAGTTGTGCAGTACTGTCAGAAATACCCTCACTAGTTAAAAAATTGGAGCAAAAGATCACGTCTTTACGTCACTTTGCCCAGATATGCTGGAGCATATATGCGTATGCAGGGTTACTTAGCGGAGGGAGCTAAGTAGTGGTGGACCTGTCTATCATAGCTGTAGCACTTCCAGGAGCTGAGCCAGAAGCACTGCCCTGCAATGCCTAGAAATACCAACTCTTCTGGAGCTAGTGCCGAAGCTTACTCTGCAGGCTAGAGCTTACCATACCCCTAGAGCCCAAGACTTTTTTTCCATCTGTGGCGTCCTTGGTTTGACAGATAGTAGAGGTTAGAGGTGGTTTTCTTCAAGGCTGTTCCTCAGTGCACAGATAATTAGAGGTCCTCTAGTTGTGCAGTGTAAGAAGCAGACATACCATCTCAGGTAGTTTTCCAAATGAGTTAACTGATGTCCTGTAGCGATGTGCTTGTAATGGCCAAAGAGGTTCAGGCATAAATCCAGCTTTCACAGATATTTCATCTAGGGATACACAGGCTATTTACGTCTACTTGCTCTGACTCTAGATCCTGGTAATGTGTTACTAGATTCTTGCTGTTCCCAAGGTCTTTTTTCCCCTTTCATTCACTATTGGTTCATTCCACAGTTGACTTTCGGCAGAGGGAAGGAGTACCTGAAGCACATCATGGACGTGCACAAGGAGAAAGGCTATGGCTGTAGCATTTGTAATCGACGTTTTGCCTTGAAGGCAACTTACCATGCACACATGGTCATTCATCGGGAGAACCTGCCTGATCCTAATGTGCAGAAGTAAGATGATGTGTTGGACTGATAAGAAGAGCTATTTTTTTGAAGTTACAATGGCTCTGCCACCTGATGCTTTTAGAGAATTGGGCTGTACTAAAATATCTGAAACTGTATAATGAGTGTTAAAATGTTTATTAAAAATTTGAAATATACATATTACTAATGATTCACTTCACCGGATGATTAGTCAACAGCCTCCCAGTTTGGGCTTCATAAAGTACAAATCTGTGATTTTGGTAAATATTTTCTAAAAACTGTGATTTCAGCAATGCCAGACTGCTCCAAGCTTGCAGTGAACGTAGGGGTTTCTTAAGGTTCATTTAAAAAATGCATTTATGTTTCAAGGAACTTTTTATAATAATTAGTATTGCCAAATGAAATACAGTTGCTGACAGAGATGCCTGAAAACCATCTCTGTCTCAAGAAAAGAAGGACAGTTTTTGGTCTCTTTGGTTTCAGGTACATCCATCCATGTGAAATCTGTGGAAGAATTTTTAACAGTATAGGAAATCTGGAAAGACATAAGCTTATACATACAGGTAAAAATGTTGTGTTTCTTTATTATTCTCAATATTGAAAAGAAATTTCTGTTGCCAGTGCCTGCCTTATTTTTTTTCAGGAGGAAATAAGTTAGGGGGTTTTACTGTAAGTTACAATAAGATAAGTATTATATTCATGCTTCTAGGGTAGATATGTTTTCTATAAGCAGATAGCATTAATGAAGATATTTGGTCTAGGCACACAATCCGGATTCCTAGTTAATATGATGCTGGATTCACCTGCTAAAAATCCTAATTCTGTATTCTGTTCTTCCCCAGATTCTTATCCATGTCACCTTCTCACCATTACACAGGCTGAAAACTGCTATTGCAAAATCATTTTTAACAGCTCATTATTATTTCATGCTATTCAGTATTTTTCTACCTCAGGCTTTATCCTTTTTTTTTTTTTTTTTCAGATCTCACACAAAAAGCCAGCTTTTCTCTCTCTCCAAAGTCTTCTAATGTAGTTTGGGCTACATATAATATGCATGAAAGATGTGGTTGACAACACAGGTGGACTGTTGCCCTCTTAATTCACCAGTTTAGTCAGTTTTTAGGAGATGCACATTTTTCATTAACATTTTTTTTGTTTATGTTGTCTTTTAAATTTATTTTTAAGGTGTAAAAAGTCATGCTTGTGAGCAATGTGGCAAATCATTTGCTAGAAAAGACATGTTAAAAGAACATATGCGAGTCCATGATAATATCCGAGAATACTTGTGTGCAGAATGTGGCAAAGGTATGTCTAATGCCTTGTTTTCCATTAATTGTGATACTGAATAGCAGGTGAATATCTGAATTAAAACTACTTCCATTCTTAGAATATTGGGAAGGTCCCGCATTTTTAAGAGGTAGAAACTGTATTAATTGGGAGCCTTATGATTACATAAACTACCCCTAATTTTATACAATCTAGTTTCGTGGCCTGTAACACAAAACTGATTTTAACAAAATTTGCTTTTGTCGGATTGAGGAGTGCTTGCCTGACTGAGTTCCAGTGCATTTGCAGCACAAAAGCGAATACAAGTTAATTTTTTCATTCTAGGCTGTTTTCAGACTTAAGAAATAGAGCAGTTTCTCTCTCTAAGAGCCTTAGGAGTCAAAGTTGCTTTGAGTTTTTGAACTGTTTGGATTATAACTTGAACAAATCTAAACTGGTATTTTAGTGGAAGGCAGTAAGTCTGACATCTCTAATGACATTTTGTCTTTGCTTGTCCCTGCTGTTTTGCTTCTTCCTTGGTGGTTACTCAGATGTTTTCCAGAGCTTTTGCCTGGAATTAAAATAATAATGATAATGTGCACTGCTACCTAAACAAAAATATGCAATTGTAGACACGCAGCAGATCTTAGAGCTGTTGGCTAACAACATGATCATCCTGAGTTCTCCTCTGAAGGTGGGAGCAATGGACTAATTGTCATGCTGTACTTTTTGTCTCACAGGAATGAAGACAAAACATGCACTTCGTCACCACATGAAACTTCACAAAGGGATTAAAGAATATGAATGCAAGGAGTGTCACCGAAAATTTGCACAGAAAGTCAACATGCTGAAGCATTACAAAAGACATACGGGTGAGGTCTCTAAAGATGTACAAAAGTGGCACTGAATCAGTTAAATGCTTCCTGAGAAAACTCTTCTCTAGAACAGTCAGAGAGTGTGAGGAACATTAATTAAAAAATACGCATATTCTGCTTTTTTAAAAGTGAGATTTTGTCCTCTCATCAGCCAAGACCACTTGTTACACATTTAAGACACATAATTTGGTTGGTTTCATGTTTTTGTTTATTAAGAGAAGCGGTTTGGGTCTAGGTTAGGGCTAGAATGTTGGTTTTGGTTTATGTTAGTCTTCAGGTTCTCATTTCCCAAAGGAAAATTTTATCTCCCATATCAATTCCTCTTGGGCATGGCTTAGATAAAAATAGCTAGTGAAACTGGGCTGCTTCTACTTGTTTGGCTTGGTTTGGGTTTTTTTTTAGTAATATGAGACTCTGAATTGTCCCAGATACCTTAGATTATTTTCACTCTGTGCTTTTCATGCAGGAATCAAAGATTTCATGTGTGAGCTCTGTGGCAAGACCTTTAGTGAGAGAAATACGATGGAGACTCATAAGTTGATTCATACAGGTAAATCCTCTAAAAAATAGTATTCAAAGACAATAGCTTAATTTTGTTCCTAGGCTTGCTTTACACTTGCCATTCCTGGAACTCGTGTTACACATCAAGTTACCCACATAAAATTTTTCCTCCTGTTGAGATGCTGACAATACAATACTCATCTTCGGGGGCTGTTGCTAACAGCGTTTCCTTGATCTGCCACCAGTAGGAAAACAGTGGACATGTTCAGTCTGCGATAAGAAATATGTCACTGATTACATGCTACAGAAGCACATCCAGCTCACTCACGATAAGGTAGAAGCCCAGAGCTGTCAGCTGTGTGGCACAAAGGTTTCTACCAGAGCATCCATGAGTCGACATATGAGGCGTAAACATCCAGAGGTAAGTTAATTTGGCAGGTAGATTGTGGGGTGGTTAGTTGTTTGGGTTTTTTTTTAAGAAAGTTTATAGCCTTCAATGACTTGAATTACTTTTTCTTTTTTATCTTTTTTTCTGTTCTGTTGGGGCCAATTTTAGGTAGTGTCTGTTACGCATGCACTTAACTGAATCAGCCCTTTCATTTTGTTATGTTTCAGTAGTAATCATATCTGATTGTCAGTCTCCCTAAAAATGAAGTTGTTCTGATTATTTTAAATCACTTTTCTGCTTCAGCTTAAATGTATATTTATTCATGTTTTGTCTTCATCCATTAGGGAGTATAATTGATTCTTTTCCCCCATTGTGTTCTCTGTATTCAGAAGTGGTCTGAAAGAAGTGGTAAATAGAGAGGTGGTGGCAGCATCTGTGATGATACAAAATTATTCCTAGTATTAAAGATGAATACTGAACACTGCAGAGTATTTGCATTAGAGAGATGTTTTGACTGACCCCAGTGGGGCTTTTTCTGTGTTCTAAATTTCTGAATAGCTATTGTGTTTCTTCTCAGTGTTTCTTGTCTAGGTTGACTGAGGCTTGTCCATTCCCTTTGAGGCTTTTTTTATTACTATCAAGTTACGATTAGTATTGCTTTGCCTTGAACTATCCCTATTTTTTATCTCATGACTGGGAAGGATATCAATAAAAAGTTTTGTTTATTGATTTTTGGATTAAAAATGCAGCTACATATATGCAATCCAGAGGGCAATTTATTCTTTGATAAGCTGAGATGTGTAGATATAGCTGAAAATAATGGATTGACAGTTGATAGGTTTATTTATAAAGATGCTAAAATAATAATATTTTTTTCAAACACATTGTTTGTTTTGTATAGAATTCATTACTTCCCAGTGGGCTGTGTTCTGTCTAGAATATGAAAATAACCATATTCTTCTATTGTTTTCTTTAAACTTTGCTGGTTTTCAGTGAGAAAGATGATATGCCATAAGGTTATTTTTGAAAAGCCATGGTTAAATCCCTTGTATTAAATGATATGAGCAAAATGTTAGATTACATTATTTTTGCTTTGTGACAGGATTTATTAGGGCAATGCTGTATTGTTTGACTGTGGTATGCACTGCTGCAGTTCACTGGCTGATACCCCTTTGTCCGCAGATTCTTTCAGTGAGGATTGATGATTTGGAGCAGCTGCCAGAGACAACTACCATTGATGCCTCCTCAATTGGGATTGTTCAGGTAAATCTGCCATTGCAGAGTTCTGGTGGCAACTAGGTTCCAGGCATACTGGAGGGTGAGGTGGAGACATCACTTTTTTGGTACATAACGTAGCTGGGTGTAGGCCAAGGAATGTGCTTTTTTAGAGAGTCAGCCCCAGCTTAACACGTATAAGCAGATGCAAGCTGTTGATCTGTGTTGTTACATAACATGGGTCGGGAGTTTATGGATCAGGATTAAAGGGAGGGCAGGGACAGGTGACATTACAGTGTGGTCTGATACAGATCACCTGATCAGGAAGACTGAGCAGATGAGACCCTCTATAGACAGACATGAACAGCCTCAAGTTCATAAGCCCTGGTCTTCATGGGGGACTTCAGCCACCCTGGTATCTGTTGGAGGGACAACACAGCAGGGCATAAGCAATCCAGGTTCCTGGAATGTGTTGATGATAACTTCCTTCTCCAAGTGACAGAGGAGCCAATGAGGAGAGTTGCTATGCTGGACCTTGTTCTCACCAACAAGGAGGGGCTGGTGGGGAATGTGAAGTTCAAGGGCAGCCTTGGCTGCAGTGACCATGAAATGGTGGAGTTCAAGATGCCCAGGGCAGTGAGAAGGGTGCACAGTTAAGTGCGCTACCCTGAACTTCAGGAGAGCAGACTTTGGTCTCTTCAGGGATCTGGTTGGCAGAGTACTTTGGGATAAAGCCATGGAGGGAAGAGGGGCCCAAGCAAGATGATTAATGTTCAAGGACCACTGCCTCCAAGCTCAGCAGCAATGCATCCCAGCAAAGAGGAAGTTGGGCAAAAATGCCAAGAGGCCTGTATGGATGAACATGGAGCTCCTGAAGAAACTCGAACTCAAAAAGGAAGCCTACAGAGAGTGGAAGCAAGAACAGGTAGCCTAAGAGGAATACAGAGATATTGTCTGAGCAGCCAGAGATCAGGTTAGGAAAGCTAAAGCCCTGATAGAATTAAATCTGGCCAAGGATGTCAGGGGCAACAAGAAAAGCTTCTATAGGTATGTCAATGATAAAAAGAAAACTAGGGAAAATGTGGGCCCTCTCCAGAAGGAAACGGGAGTCCTGGTCGCCTAGGATATGGAGAAGGCTGAGATGCTCAATGACTTTTTTTGCCTCAGTCTTCACCAGCAAGTGCTCTAGCCACACAGCCCAAGTTGCAGAAGGCAAAGGCAGGGACTGGGAACCACCTGCTGTAGGAGAAGACCAGGTTCAAGACCATCTGAGGAACCTGAAAGTGCACAAATCCATGGGACCTTATGAGATGCATCCACAGGTCCTGAGGGAACTGGCGTATGAAGTTGCTAAGCCACTAGCCGTCATATTTGAGAAGTCGTGGCAGTCCAGTGAAGTTCCCAGTTACTGGAAAAGGGGAAACATAACCCCCATTTTTAAAAATGGAAAAAAGGAAGACCCAGGGAACAACAGGCAAGTCAGTCTCACCTCTGTGCCCGGCAAGATCATGCAAGAGCAGATCCTCCTGGAAAGTCTGCTAAGGCACATGTACCTGGACTTGTACAAAGCACCTGCCACTGTCCCGCATGACATCCTTGTCTTTAAATTGGAGAGAAATGGATTTGACCAATGGACCACTCAGTGAATAAGGAATTGACTGGATGGCCACACTCGAAAAGTTGCGGCAATGGCTTGACGTCCAAGTGGCAACCAGTGATGAATGGTGTTCTTCACGGGTCAGTACTAGGCCTGGCGCTGGTTTACATCTTGATTGATTGAGTGCACCCTCAGCAAGTTTGCCAATGACTCCAAGATGTGTGGAGTGGTCAACACGCTGGAGGGAAGGGATGCCATCCAGAAGGACCTTGACAGGCTGGAGAGGTGGTCCTGTGCAAACCTCATGAATTTCAAGAAGGCCAATTGCCAGGTCCTGCATGTAGGCTGGGGCAATCCCAAGCACAAATCCAGGCTGGGTGGAGAATGGATTGAGAGCAGCCCTGAGGAGAAGGACTCAGGGGTGTTGGTTGATGAGAAACTCACCATGATCCAGAAATGTGCACTTGCAGCTCAGAAAGCCACCTGCATCCTGGGCTGCATCAAAAGAAGCACGACCAGCATATTGAGGGAGGTGATTCTGCCCCTCTACTCTGCTCTGGTGAGACCCCACGTGTAGTGCTGTGTCCAGCTCTGGAGCCCCCAACATAAGAAGGATGTGGACCTGTTGGAGCAGGTCCAGAGGAGGGGCACAAAGATGATCAGAGGGCACCTCTCCTGTCAAGACGGGCTGAGAGAGTTGGGATTGTTCACCCTGAAAAAGAGAAGACTCCAGGGAAATGTTATAGCAGCCTTCCAGTACTTAAAGGGTGCCTACAAGAAAGATGGAGAGGGACTCTTTATCAGGGAGTGCAATGATAGGATGAGCAGGAACAGTTTTAAACTGAAAGAGGGTAGATTTAGATTAGATATTAGGAAGAAATTCTTTACTATGAGGGTGGTGAGACACTGGAACAGGTTTCCCAGGGAAGTGCTGGCTGCCCCATCCCTGGAAGTGTTTAAGGCCAGGCTGGATGGGGCTTTGGGCAACCTGGTCTACTGGAAGGTGTCTTTGCCCATGGCAGGGGGGTTGGAACTCGATGATCTTTAAGGTCCCTTCTAACTCAAACCATTCTGTGATTCTATGGGTGCTGGTAAAATGGAGGAAGTTACAAGGTGAGGTTGCATTCCCTGAAATAGTGTTTTTGCTAAAGTTTGTTTCTTCACTTGAGAATCAACAGTAAACCAACTTCAGGTGACAGTCTCTTACTTGGAACTTCGCTAAGCAAAATGACTTGATGTTTTGTTTGGAAATGTGTTGCTCCAGCCGGAATTAGCCTTGGAACAGGGAGAATTACCAGAAGGGAAACAGCATATGAAAGCTCTTAAACGTGGCCAGAAACGAAAACAAAAGTCAGGTGAGGAGGAGGAAGCTCAAGTGCCTGAGGACCCTGCCTTCAGTGAATACACAGAGAAGGAAGGTGAATTCACAGGGAATGTTGGCGATGAGACTAATTCAGCTGTACAGAGCATCCAGCAGGTGAGCTCCAGCAGCAGGGTCATGGGTAGCAGGCATTGCTTAGAGGGATAACAATTCTTTTTTTCCTAATAGCAAACACAAAAGAGCGGACAGACCATTTAAGGCTAATTTGATAAATTGTGGTAACACAAAGATGAATAGAGACTTTAAAAAAACAAAGAGTTGGACCAGTAACCTCCTCATGGGTTTGGGTTTTTTTTTCATTTCCTTTGGTGTTACCATCTCCTTGTTTGCCAGATACCACTGGCTGAAGCAGTGACTAAAAGTGTGAAAGTTAATTTCGCTTGTTTTTTGCATATGCCTTCCTCCCATTACCTTCTTACTTCTGTATGTGGAAGTTGTTATATTCCAAGCTTTCTGTGTTCTCGTCTGTGCGTGTGACTTCTCTTGCTGGCAGTAGCAACATGCGAGCCCATCAGCACACAGGCGATCTTTCTTGATGCTTGGTGTTTGGTAGCCAGTTGCAAGATACAAGGTTGAGGTTACCTTTTTGTTTTTCCTCAGGTGGTGGTGACCCTGAGCGACCCAAATGTCACAGCCCCTTCCAGTTCTGTTGGGCTGACAAATATCACTGTTACCCCCATTACGACGGCAGCTGGAACCCAGTTCACACACCTCCAGCCAGTGGCTGTGGGCCATCTGACTGCACCTGAACGCCAGTTACAGCTGGACAACTCAATTCTCACCGTGACGTTTGACACTGTCAGTGGTTCCGCCATGCTGCACAACCGCCAAAGTGACATTCAGATCCAGCCGCAGCCAGAGGCAGCCAATCCTCAGTCTGTGGCCCATTTTATAAACCTGACCACCTTGGTGAACTCCATTGCTCCTCTAGGGAACCAGATAACAGAACAGCATCCTCTGACATGGAGGTCAGTGCCTCAGACTGATGTCTTGCAGCCCCAGGCACAGCCAACGCAACAGCAGTCAGGACAGCAACAGGTTCAAACAGAGCAACAACAACAGATGTATAGCTATTAATTTATACTTTCAAAAGTTTTGAAATGGACAGTACTTAGAGACAAAAACACACAGACGTTTGGAAAATTTCTAATAGGATTATTTGCTGGATACCAAACAGAGATAGGAAAATGCTTATACAATGAAATGTAAGCTAAATTTGGCATAGTACCCTGCAACACCCTAATCTTGAGATTCTCATGCTGTCTCTAGACCTTGCACCGTCTTAAAAAAAAAAGAAAAAGGAAAAAAATCTCACCATAAATTTAGCACCCCCTTGCACCGTGTATTTTGTGCAGTAAGATTGAGATTTGACAGGAGCATCATAATATATCTTAACCAAAGCAGGGAAATCCTAAATGTTATGACACTGGTGATTTACAAAACCCTTTTCAGCCATACCATGTCACTTCTTTCCAGTCTGGGAATTACATATGAAGACCTTGTTCACAGTGAGGTGGAATGCAGTTGTGGTCAGCTGGTAAAGACTGAAGTGTAAAGACACAAATGGGTAAAAAAATAATTGTCTTGTTTTTTATCTTCTTTAGGTCTTGTATCTAACAAAATTGATAAAATAGGTGGAGGTTGGGGCTTTGGGGTGGGGATGAGTGTGGTGTGGAAGAAAATATACCAGTTTCACAAAGTATTTCCATTTTAGTCATGGGAAAAACCCTGTACCCATAACACAGTGTTAGTGCTACTTGAATCAGATAGCTGGTCTAATGCTCAAGCAACTTTTATGGTCTTCTAGTCAAGTTTGAATCAAAACAGTTAGAAACTGAAAAAAAAGAATGTGATACAGTTTTATGTAATTTTTCAAAACTGCTCTTTCAATCTTGCTTTTAGCTAATAGGTCTGAAGAGCAATCAGTCCCCTTTGATCAAGTTCAGGATGTGAATTTTTTTCGATTAGTCTTCTTTCATTGTGTAATAAACATTTGAGAAAGCATTCTTTTTATATATATATACATATATATATATATAGCCTTTGTACTTTACTGTGTGTTCCTGGTGAGTATTTGTGTGAAAAACACTGTTATTAATATAATTCATTAATTTTTTTCATCCCCATATTGCCCTTTCTCACAGAAATAATGTATGGGTTCTATTCCGTTTCCAAAACTATTTCCAAAATTCGTCGCCACACATGAGATGTGTGTGAAATGCAAGAAAAAAGAATGTCTGAAGCATATTCAGCCACATGGAGGCAGTATGCCCTAGTGTATAATGGGCAAGGTTTGCATGACTGTTGGGGATATAAATAGTGGGTTGGGTCAAATACGTCATTGCTGACGCTACACTTTCATTCCATTCTCCATACATTGATGTGCAGTCTGGACTTCAGCATGTCAGGAAGATAGTATCTTTCCCACAGAGAAAAAGCAGCTGATAGCAAAAAGGAATAAACTAAAAAAAGAAAAAATGTTGCTGCCTGGAATCCTGAAAGGCAAATCTGACCTGCTAGCTGTGGCTGCAGAACAAGGTCCTTTAGGTCCTTAGGGGCATCAGACTGAGCCGCAGAACCGTGCTAAAGATTTTTGCTGAGGATAAAGCAGCTGCTGTGTTTGACAGTGAAGATAGATTAATGGTTGTAAAAATCCTGTCTGTGCCTATCATATTTATGAAAATGTTCTATGTATTAGCAAAAATATGAGTAGGAATGATTTCAGCTTTGAAAGTCTGTATTAAGATGGGCTACTTGACCCCTAAAGGATGTCTTACAATCTCTACAACAAATTCTTCCGAAGTATAAATGTCTGGATATTAAAGTTAACCTCCGATAGTTTTCTTGGTGCCGTAGCAGTGTCCAGAGGCTCACTATGCGAGGCTCTGTGTAAAGCTTGGTTGCAACAGGACATGTAGAGGAATGGAGTTTCTGGTGACAGATTTTGTGTGTCAGAGGAGCAGAACTACTTTTCTGTAAACGTCAACAAGCCTATAAAATGTCTGCATGGGAGGGACCTATATTTGATGGGAGAAGGATGCGTATCAGAAAGAGAAAGTATCTTTACCAGTGTGGGAAAGAGAATTTTTAATTCCCTAGCCCCTCCTGTCTTCCTGAGATCCTTTTCGCACAGTACCATGAGATCCTCTAATTTTATGAGCCTCCCAGTATCCTGAGAAGTACAGTTTTATGCCCCTCTATCACCTGGGTTATTTCACCACTGCCAGTTAAGTTTCTGCTCAGCCGTCCTGTCTACAACTGCTTCCCCTTCACACCAAACCCTCTGGTCAAGAGGAAGCTAGGTTTTATTTATGAAATATGTTGTTTATGTACTTGGAAGTTGTGTCCCCCTTCCCCCCCCCCATGTTTGGTGCCTAATTGGTGAAGGCAATGATTGATTCTAGCTGATTTAAAAAGGAATGATCACACAATAAACGCTTGCGTGTTGGTGGTCACATAGAAAATAAATGTCTCTCTTCAGTCTCTCAGTATCCCCAGAATCACAGAACAGCCCAGGTTGGAAGGGACGTTGAAAGATCATCTGGTCTGGCCTTTTTTGGGAAAGGGAGCCTGGATGAGATTGTCTAGCACCCTGTCCTAGTGCATCTTTAAAACCTCCAGTGACAAGGACTCTACCATGTCCCTCAGGAGGTTGTTCCAGCAGGTGATTGTTCTTACTGTAAAAATTATCTAAAGTAATATTCTGCTTCAGGAGGGAAAAATATAACCACTGAAGTAGGCCAGGCAATAGGAAGTTCTTGAAAAGCTAATCTTCCCCAAGCACTCTTTAGAAATGATCTTGACTTTCCCTGGAACCATTGCTATGGTACCTCATCATCTCAGCATGATTTTGTTGTTACTACTGTTATTAACATTGCTATGAGAACACAACTGTATCTTGGGTGTGCTGCAACATGAAACATTTCAAAACAAATTACTTTGGTTTTGTTTCAAACAAATGATTTTGTTTGGAGAAGTTGGAAATGGATGCCTTTTCAGACAGAGCTTACCTTGGAGAACTATTGACTGCCAGCTGCCCTCCCAACTACGCCTTTTTCAGACGAATACCAAAGTTATATTGATGCTGTTTCAAACTGCACAAGAAATAAAACTACGTAAGGGATGTGCAATCTAAATTTCCTTTGCCAATTTGTTACTAGCCTTTTCAGCTATAGGATGTGAAGGTTATTGATTTCAGCCATGTGTTGGAGATTTTGCATAACAACTGTTCAGTAACAAACTGGAATTACTTTGAGCCAAAGGAATGATGTTGTGTAGTGTTCTGTGTATTGTCATTGTTTATTGCTAAGACTATTATTTAATTGAATGCTGTCTGTGGCACATGGGCTCTGAAGTAAAGGAGCATCAAGGTACAGAACCCTTTCTCTACCAGTCTTATTCTTTCCTGGTCCTTAATTAATGCATCAAACATTTTTTTCTTCAAATCACATAGACTTTCTTCAAAAGCAATAAGCTTAATCATGATCTCATAGAACTTTGTACATCCCGCAATATACAGAAACACGGGGTAGCATTCTAAAATATTTATTATATAGCTTGTTACTGGGTAATGACAGAAAGCAGAGGAGATTGAATCTTTCTTGGCTATGGTCTGTGGTGAGTTCTCTCAGGAAAACCTACTGTATCAAGTGCTATTACACTCTCTAAAATTAAACTTTTCTTTTGAGATCTGCCAGTATAAAAAGTGAGTATTTTTGCAGAAACTTGCCAGTCAGTCTCCTACGTAACCAGCTATGTTTCCGTACCTTTTTATTGTTCCAGAAATTGTTTGAAGTTAACAGCCAGGTAACAGCTGAATTTATTTCTAGAACTGAACTTTCTGTCAGTTTGTCAGTGTGATTTACTAGTGTTCTGCACACATAGAGGTGCCTCAGTTTCTCATCTTGAAAGCTAGGAATGGAAAAAAATACCATACATCCAAACGACAATCATATAAAAACTACAGGTACTACATGAAAAGGGATAGGGTAAATAGCTTTGGTAGTATCGCTTTGTGAATTCTCGTTTGGTAATGAGATTTCCTTGGTGCTATTTAAAGTAATAATAATGTCTCTCCTTCTAATTACTTTTGGACTTACATTTATTATTGATATAGGCATACCTATTGGAAAATCTTTAACCCTTTGTATTTTTGGCATGCCTTTTCTTGGTGGTTGTGTGTTGGCCTCATCTGGTGAGAAGGAAACGTATTGGAGGGGGAGGATGCTGATCCACACCAGGATGCACAGCAAAGCTCTGCTTGTCATTTTGGAGACAGACTGTGCAGCCAAGTGACTTGCATCTGTGAGATCAGCTACCAAGGTTTGGTTTCACATGAGGGCTTTTGCCCTGTAGCAAATCCAAAGTGTCATGTTGGCAACAGGAGAAAGGAGAAAAAGTGTTTCCATCGTGTTTGTCATCAACTTATCTTAGAGTGATTTTCTTCAGTACTGAGATGCTACTATGATATTTGCACTGTATATGGCAAGAAGCCGTTACATTTTCTTGATTAAAGATGTTGGAAGACTGTAAAAAGCCACAGGTACTTCACTGTACAGCGTAACCATGGTTGGAAAATATGTTTCTCGCCCTAAAATGCTCTGAGAAAGCTGTTCTGGATTTATTTTCCCTCCCGGACACTGAAGCACTGTTCTGCGTGTGTACTGCTGCCAGCTGAGTTCAGACTGGGGTTCAGCATACCGAACCCCTGCAGTACAGCTAACGATGGCTGGCACGTTGGATCGCTGTTCTAGAGAGTCCAAGCTCACTGTTGCTAAACGTAAATTCCCAACAGCTGGAAGGGGCAGAGAGGGTGAGACTTGTGCAGGAGACTTTGGTCTCGCTCCCAGAGTCACAATTTCATCAGCGTTTGTCATGTGATGCTCTTCTCTTTCTGCCTTATCCATGACCTGTTTGGACCAGTTACAGTGCCTGGTTAGTTGCTAATGCTTTTGAAAAGCTGGTTATTACGTGCAATGGCTGTAGAGCAATGAAAAATACTGAGTTTGGGGATTCATTTAATCTAAAGCAAAGTTTTTAAGTTCTAATGTCTTTTTTGCTGTCAGTTGAGTGCAACTTTACTTACAGATTTTGATTCTAAAAATGGTGTCCAATGGATTCCAAAAAAGGTGTCCCATAAGTGTAGCAAAATTGAAAAGCCTACAAAAAAAAAAAAGTAGTGTAGTAATGGCAGAATGAGGAGCTAAAATTAGGAGAAACTAATGATGCTAATTTTCTACAGATTTCCGCCCTTCTACCCACATGAGTCTGAGGTTCTTGCCATGACGCTAGCTCAAGGAAGGAGATGGCACATGCTCTGGCTCGTTTGCCAGAACAACTCACGTAGGGATTGATGCGCTGGGTGCTGTTAATGAGAGCAGATCCCAGCCGAGTTCTGCCAGCCTTCCCCTCACGCCACGTGCTCATTTCAGTATCTCTTCGCGACACAGCCGGCTGTCTTCAGAGAGCTCACAGGAACATGAGCATCTCTGAGACTTGTACCTCTCACACCCAGTGAACGTCAAGACACAGATTCAAAACTGGGGGGGAGGAGGGACCTGAGAGGCAATGAAATACATTGGAAGTGTAGGTAAAAACTATGTGGGAGAACACATACTCAGCCTGCTGTACCAAACCGTATGGTAAGTGGTGGTGGATGCAGTGCTGTTAACTAAGTATTGCTGATTGTTGCATCCAGATGCTTTTTTCTAGCAGAACCCTACAACCTTATAAGCAGAACCAAATAACCTCCTGTTATTTGTATAGAGGAAAGTGTTAGTGAGTGTTCATTTCACCATAAATTCAATTCAAAGGTTTGAATTCACACGCTCAGTGTGTTATATGCAGCAACATGCAGAAACCAGAGGGTAAGATGCTCAAATGATAAGAGAATGAAGCAGGTCCACATTTCATCACTTTTGGGAAGAGGGAAAGCAAGGTTGCGGGCAGCGTTTTCTCAAGAGCAACTGTCCTTTCTCATGCACAGAACAGACCTGCTCTGATACGTACGTGATATCTGCGTGCAAGTCGGACACAGGAGTGTCATCGAGGGGATGACACTGCAATAAAGAAGGGTGTTTTACAATTAAAAAAAAAAAAAAAACAAAAAAATCAGCTCATTAAAGGAAAGGGTGGGGAAACTCTAACCCTAGTTCCTTGCTGGGCTGAGGGAGGGAGATAAAAAAGAATGGCTCTCAATCTGTTATGCTGGCTGTGTTGTGGGTGGGTAAAAAATAAATTGACTGCACGTGTGAGCTCCTCTTCCCTTCTCTCCACACCCATGCCTGTGTTAAGACCCGAGTCTGAGCTTTCAAAGGAATAAAATACCTTTGTCTGACTGATGTACAGATGACACTTGTGCCCAAGGGCCCTAGTTATCATATAGAATTCAGGATTCTGTACGATTCAGTAAATATGGGTACCTAGGCTGGGGATCTTTGGGCAGGAGTGCGTTCTTTTTTGTGGCTGTGTGTGTCTTAAAAAGTAAAGAATAGTTGCTTTATTGCCTTCCTGTGAAGTCCGTGCTGACACAAACAAGAATTTTGCTGAAGAGACAGTGGAATCAGTGACAAAGCACTGTTTTTAAAGATGCAAAAGAGAAGAGCTTAGATTGCATAATCAAAGAGAAAAATGAGAAACTTTGTCCTGAAGGCAAATGCACCTACTTCTCATTCACTCTCCTCCCTTTTCCACTACTTTTTTTCCCATGAAATACATGCAAATCCCAACACGCACTAAGTTTTCCTCCAGGCATGATATCCTTGTGTGGTTATTTAAGTAAGAAGAAGGTTGAGTAGAGATATGAGGTGTTCCTGGCAGAAAGGTCTTGGAAAAAGAGTGCTCTATTTACTGCTGGTGTTTTAAAGTAATCCAGTCACCCCTGAGAGCATTTCTAGTTACTAAAGGGATAGCTGTCATTCTAATTATACAGCATGCACAATTCCTTCTTAATTTACTTTGTCTTCTCGCAGTATAGCCAGTATTTCTGAGTCTACCTACTTTAAAAAATGTCTAGAAATTAAGTGTAAGCATTTTATCAAAATGAAGAGTGGTTTAAGAAGTAATTCAAGTAGAGCAAGAACTTGCTGTAATCAATTAACGCTTGCGAGAAATCACAAATTCTGGTTGCACAGGACACTTACCGGAGTCTGGAAGCAGCAACTGAATGTGTGTGGTCTCCTACACCTGGCTACAAAGACTTCCATCTCTCAGTGGCAGGCATTCCCAACTAATACACTCTTACCTTTAAAGATGTCTGCATTTGGTGTGAAGGATATTGAAAATGGTAGAGTTTAGTCTAAACTAATAGCACTATAAATGGGATAATTAGAGGGCGGGTGGTGGTGAGTGGGATTGTTCAGTGGTAGCTACAACAGCAGTTGTAGGAAGATGTGTTTTAACCACCCTGAATGCCTTTGCAGCCTACTGCCTGCTTCCCTTCTCCTCTGGACATTCGCCTCCCACCAGCAGCTCCCTCATTCCTGCTTGTGAGCTGGTGGTTCAGCCTCGGCTCCAGCACCAGGAACGGGGGCCTGTGCCCCAGACACAGCCTGACGGCTCTCCCAGATGTCCGCTGAGACACTCTGGAACTGGGGGACTCCCATGAGCTGCAGACCCCGTTAGCCTGCACTGCAAAGGGAGCAAAATGGATCCGGTCCAGCGAACCGGGCCCCTCGCTACAAGAAAGACATTGAGGTGCTGGAGCATGTCCAGAGAAGGGGAACGAAGCTGGTGAGGGGTCTGGGGGACAAGTCTTATGAGGAATGACTGAGGGAACTGGGGCTGTTTAGCCTGGAGAAGAGGAGGCTGAGGGGAGACCTTACCACTCTCTACAACTACCTGAAAGGAGGTTGTAGAGAGATGGGGACTGACCTCTTCTCCCTGGTGACAAGTGATAGGAGGAGAGGAAATGGGTTCAAGTTAAGCCAGGGGAGGTTTAGGTTGGATATTAGGAAAAATTTTTTCACTGAAAAGGTTATCCAGCATTGGAATAGGCTGCCCAGGGAGGTGGTGGATTTGCCATCCCTGGAGGTGTTTAAAAAAAGGGTAGACGTGGTACTTGTGGATATGGTTTAGAAGTGGTTTTGTCAGGTTATGTTAATGGTTGGACTCGATGATCTTAAAGGTCCCTTCCAACCTTAACGATTCTATGATTCTATGAACTGGACCCCACCGCCCACACCCACACACCTGCACACGCAGCCCGGCCCCACACCGGGCACCCCTCAGCTTCGGGAAACATCTCAAGGTTGGGGAGAGCTTGAAAACAGAGAAATAAACCTCTGGGGCTGCGCGGGACAGATCACCGCCGCGGCCGCTAACGGCGCACACAGGCCCGGGCCTCAGGTAAAACCACGGGCTTTATGGCCGCGGGGGCAACCCACGGCTCCCACCCGCGGAAGGGGAGCGATGTGTCAACGCGGCTGAGAGGCGCCGAAGGCCTGGCTGGGCCGCCGCTCCGCCTTCGCTGGGAGGAGGAGGAGGAGGAGGAGGAAGGCGGCGGCGACGGCGGCGGCGGCGGCAGCAGCAACGACCCCAATCGCCCCGCCCCCGTCCCGTCCCCTCCTCGCTGTGAGGGGAGCGGCTGGTGCCGCTCCCCGCCTTGCGTACGGCTTCTGCGCATGCGCCGCCTTGCGGCTGGCGCAGGTGCGCGGTGGTACCTGGTGGTCCTGTCCCCCCCCGACCCGGGGTCGGTTAGTGCCGTTGGTCAGGCGTGTGGAGAG
>VZSZ01003699.1:231954-257277 GCA_013398815.1 Ibidorhyncha struthersii
CGGGGGGGGGATGGGTGAAGGGCTGAGGGTCCGTGTCGTTATGGACGGGAGGACTTCGAGGTCGCTCCCAGAGTTTTCCCTCTGGTCGTTTTTGCCTCTAGTGTCATCTGCTTGTTAGGGTGTTGTGGATCCCGGCATTGGTCAATTAGAATAATTATAACTTGAAATATTTTGTTCTAGTAGTATTAATACTGTGTCTGGAATAACTCTATTAAAGTACTTGACAATGGGTTATTTAATGTGTAACATAAATGGTACTCGCCTTACCTTTCAGTCTGTCTTTAGGGATGTGGCATTTCCTGCTTCAGGTCAGTAAGATGGGGCGTGGGTGAAATAAAAGTGTTCGTTGTAGCAGTTTAATCTAAACTGTTACAATGTGAGAAGAGTCCCACTTGAAATATAAGGTTATCAATTCTCAGAAGCTTTCTGGTAACTAACTTTCTGGTGAGGAGAATACTTCCAGGTTGTTATTTCTAGTAGCCAGAAATACAAAGATACTGCCAGTTATGTTGACAGCGTCTGCTTAACACCATTGAGTTGGCATACTGATTCCTGCATGCTTTTCCAGTTGCATGCTATTTTTTTTAAGCCAGTATTATATCAGTGTCTGACTTTTTCAATCAATAGAATCAATAAGAGCATCAGGGAAGTCACAGACTTTTATACCGATGCTTTAGGCTATTGGACAGAGTTTGTCTTCCAGATCTGTATGTGTTGATGAGAAAATGAAGAAGCTCCTCCCAGCTGCTTGTTACCATCCTCTTCCAAAGTCTGCTGCTGACTGAGATCCATCAGCTGATCTGCTTGGAGACTCTTCAAACTCTTAAAACTAATCCAGATTGCTGGGAATAATGCAAATTAGGGAGTGGTCCCCTGAGCAGCTGAACTGGCAGATCTTTGAAGCTAGTAACACAGGGGGGTGGAAAACCTCTGAGAACGGGCCAGTAGTTTTTAATGAAGTTTGCTATTGTTACATCTGTTCAGAGTCATGAAAAAAACCAAGGAACTATTTCTCCTTGGTTTATATTCCTGTTACTTCCTTTATACCAATACAAACATGAATCCAGTTGAGTCGAAAACTGATTTAGCAGTCTTTCTATCATTCCCCTCAAGAATTAGCTTGCAGTTGGATCAGTTTTCTCATCAGTTTAGTGGCTGGCTGTGCCAGTTCCAGAGCTGGATCTTGGGAAGAACAAGAAGGGGAAGATGGAACCAGCCTTGTTCAGTAGGACCCCACACAGATGTCAGGCTAAAGTGACTGTAATGGTTACTTCGGCTTTCTATGTGGAAAGAGGTTTTATAGTAATGCTGTGGAGTTGAATTACAATAAAGGCATCCTCAGCAGGTGTTTGGGATGGTGATCATCAGACTCTTACTGTACAGTTGTAATGAAAATGTTACAACGTGGCTTCTGGCAAGGTGTAAATTTTTGCAAAATATGGCCTTAGATTCTTGAAATAATGTATCCAGTAATAAATAAAAAAAAAAAAAACAAAACAACCATTCATGTCATCTAGGGAGTCTGTAACCTGAACTGCTGTTTTTACAAGAGAAATTTACAGAAATGTAATATGATAACTAAAACTTCTCTGTACTTCTAAAAATTTTAGGCAATGGCCCCTGGAAGCAAATTTAAGAATGCTGAATTGATATTACCATGTGAATGGAAAGAATGCTGCTTTGTAGGGAAATGCATGGAGGAATTTTGCAATCACATTGCGGAACACTTGGAAGAGTACCTACAGCACCCCCTGGAAACAGCAGGTCGGTTATGTCTCATCTGTCACGCAGATTACATTGCAGTTTGGAAGATTATTTCTAGCCTAGAAAATAATATTGACTCCAGTTTACCTGCATCTTAGCTTTTCCAAGGCCCAGCTGCATGAAGCCCTTAGACATGGGCTTATACCTGCTTTTTGCTTCATATCTGATTGTCCTGGATTTTTGTCTGTATTGGTAGCTATTACTAATATGGAAAGAGACTGGAGAGGTGATGTCATGAGAACTTCTGCTGAGCATTTTTTTTTTCTAAGATTAGGGTCTCAGCAGATGCAATTGTCTAAAAGCTCGAAAGAGCAAATTGGTTTTGAATGGCAGAGTTCTTCCCTTTCAGGGAACTGGCCCGTTGCTTAAGAATCCTAAGTTTAAAGGAGCATTTGTATGAATCTTTATAGAAAAATGGAAACTTTTATTGTGTGTATGGTATTTGCCTTATTTGGATGCATACGCTGGTGTTATTTTATGATGGGTATTGTATTTTACATCTTTTTAATAGTATTAAACGTGCTTAAAAGGAAAACAAAAAAATCCAATTCTGCAGAAAATTATAGGCAGTCTCTGTGGATGTAACAGCAATAATATACTAGACTTTTTAATATAGCTATTTTGGCTCTTGTGTATCCTGCTCTTTATTCTTAAGACTGTAATCAAGTGTAATTACAGGTGTAGACATTTTAATTAAAGGTGAATTAGTTTTAATTAAAGGTGAAAAAAGTAGAATTGGACCAACATTAACAACGACTCTGTGACCTAAGATGAAGAATGTCATAGTATATACCTAAGAAAAAAAATTATTTTTGCAAAATTTTCTTACCGAATCTGTGAAGTGCCCTTCTGCAAAAAGTTGTGTTTTAAGGTAAAAAGCACTCTGGTATTGCTGCAGTTGAGAGACAGTGGAAAATCTGTTTGCCACTGAGATTTGTGAGTTTTATCTAGTGCATTATCAGCAGATAGCAATTACCAGCTTCTCTGCTAAGGTTACTTACAGATTGTGAGGTTATTACAAATGTAAATACTGTTGGCATTCTCACTGTGGTGGCACACAGTTGCAGGTTTTATGCAGTGTTCTGTAAAATGTTACACCTTTCTTGTGTTTAGAGCAGTTAATGTTGGTAGAGAAGTTGTGAATTTGGGGTGAAAGATACCAGAGAGCTGATAACACATGTAAATTTTCACAGTTAACCACACCAAACTGAAATTCATAGGCTCTCAGTTATGGGCATTGCACCATGATTTGCCAGCGTGTTTGCAGAACAGCCGCAGCTGGCATCAGCTACCAAAGACTTCAGAGCAGTTTGTTTGCCATTGGGAGAATTGTGATGTAAGTGAAATACGTTGCAATGTTGCTATTTTTTGCCTTTCCTAACTTTACCTTAGCATCGTTTGGGTTTGACTCACTATTGGGAATTTTTGCTCAATCTTATCTCTGAACAATGCTTCCCACTATCTTTGTAAGTAATACATGATAATTATTATGGTAGCATACACTAAAGTGTAATCAACATATTTGCGTAACATCTGTGACCCCAAATTCAAATTTTCTTTGTCATGACTAAAATGATCTTTTTGACAAAGATGCAACTTCTCATGTGTTTTAAGGGCACATATGCAAAACTAATATACCCAGTTTAATGGTAACTTAATGAACTTGGTAGTTTGTAGAGAGGTCCAGAGTGTTTATCGTTTGTCTGGAGAAAGGCAATAGAGTATCTGATGTTTCCTTGGTTGGTTGGAAATGTTTGTTTTTTAATGGGACAGAAATCAGACCTTTGCCACAGGCTGTCCATATGTCTTATGTTCAAATGTGGCCAAGATTGGTTTCAATTAAAAATGGTTTATATCTTCACCACTTTTTGGTGTCCTGTATTAAATAAAATCATTATCCATTCTGTTTTAACTATGCTATTTCTGTATCAAGTAAACCAAGACAATTAGCAGTTGCTATCTTTTTTTTGACAATGTTAGCATAAATAGTCCTGCCTATATAAATTTTTTTCTGCTTCTTGAAGGCGTTCATTCCTGATCAAAAGTGGCTTCATATTGATATGACATGATAGGGAAGCATTTTCTCTGTCACTATTGGCCTCAGAACCTCAGCTGTTATTTATACTAGTGAGCATTACCTTTGCATCCACAAATGTGATGCCTTGCAGATGACACTTTCTTACTATCTCCTTTTGTGTAACTGTTGAGCAAGGTAATTTTTAGAGAGAGAAGTGCTGCAGGAGAATTTTCTATCTGGTCTACATCAATTTTCTCATGTTGTATGAGGTTTTTTTGTTTCATTTGATTTAAGTGATATAACGGAAAACGATATTTGCAAAGAAGAAACAACTGAAATGAGTTGTACTGTGGAAATCAGAAAAACTGTAAAACTAAATAATTTTGCAAACCTCATATGGGCAAATCTGCTGTAGGTTTAGTAGTGCTGAACTACAAATCAAAACCAAAACTTTAATTTTCTTCAAAGGCCTTTGGTCCTTTTTTCCTTATGTCTCTCTAGGCCTTTCAATGATTCATGGGTTATCATCCTTAAATCCTCTTTCACTATTACCTGTGGCTTTTTTATATCAAAGTTGTGAGAAAATTAATTTATGACATAAACTATGCTTTTTGAGGTTATAAACAAACACTAATGAGGATGAAAATATTTCCATGCAAGGGAATGTCAGGCTGGTCGTGCTTTACATAGGTGTTGTATCCCTCACATGCATCACATTGTTGAATTAGAAACAGTGTGATGTTCGAGTAAATACGCTGCAGTGATGGAGTGAAATTACTTTTGTCTTCTGATGGTGGTTATAGTCCATGCTTTGCTTTGCTAGCTTTCACCTTACTAGGTCTAAAGTTATTTCCAATTTCCTCTTAACATTTCAGCTTACAGATTATTTGTGCCATAGCATATATAAAAGGTAAGTGTCTCCTCATCTGTATGTTATTACTGGACAAAATGTCAAGAAATATCCATTTGGCTCATTAGGCTCTGAATTTAGAATATCTATACTCACATAATGCTTTGATACCTCTCTTTTAATTAATTTTTCTTTACATAAAATAAAGAATGACATAAAAATCTGAGAGTGAAGTTCCTAGAGAGCGGTAATTCTGTTGCTAAGTCAATCTGTGAGAGACTCTATCTTGATAAATAAAGGCTTTTATTTACTAATGGATTACTCATGGAAGTACCCCATTGTCTTCTTTTTAAAGCTATAAGCCTAAACATATAACAGAGAGCATTATTTATGATAACTTTGGGATTTTTTGCATAGTTTGGTTACAAACTATTGTTACAAACAAATCTTACTGCCATTATGTCTCATAGCTTATGAGAGGCCTATTTCTAACAGTTATTTTTGTTGTTAATGCTTTTTCATACATACCAATCAATTTTTACTCACATACTGCTGTGATTGGTCTATTTATTTTAAAAATGAAGAGGTTCAGAAAATCTTCAAAGCCCTCAGAATTTGATCTTGCTGCATCTTTTACTAAGCACAGTCTTTTGAAAAACATGCTTAAAAAACAATAAAAATCTTCCCATTAATTGATTTCATGTTCCATTTTTCATTTATGTACGTAGGCAGTTTTGGCTGATGGGATCCTTTAGTCCATAGCATTTCACTATATTTTTTTATACATGTTTTTTCAAGTTCAAACTATGTTGTGAATTTTATTAATTAAAAGAATGTTTCCCAACTTAGTAGGCAGGCTAGACTAGACCCAGGAGGTGGGGTAGGGCACACTGCAAAAGAGAAGAACTTTGAGGGCAGGGAAAACTGCTTACCTTTCCCACCCTCCTGCAAATATGTTCCCACAGTTATGAATATAATTCTCTTTGAAAATCACCCGTACAGCTTCCCTTGACACTTGTGGTGCCTCCTACTGTGTCAGATTCAGTTTCCCCAAAGGTAAAGCTTCTGACTCAGGCAACAGCCCCAAAAACTTCGCTCCTCTCCCATTTACATATAAAGAAATATTCAAGAAAGTTACAGCAAAACACTTAATGAGATGGTGCCAACAAATTAAAATGGGTTTAATCCCTGTATGGTTACTCTGATTAAGAACTGAAGAGGTTTTCGATCACTGTCTAGCTCAATGCTTTTAGTTGATTCACCTTAATATGCCTATATGTTTTCATATACACAAGACATTGGATTTCTTAGAACATGTTTCAAGCCCTTCAGAGGAAATAAGGGCTTGTCTCCCTGAGGGAGCTATTGTGAAATACATTGGAGTATGAATTTAAAATGCAGTAGTTTGCCTGCATTAACTCCTCATGTGAATGCTCTGTTCTGCACACAGAATGCCTTGCAGCTTAGTTTAATTCTCTCTACTAAGATTAGGATGATTAAAACCAGATGATACTAAGCAAATACTTTTTTTTTTCATTTATATATTTTTTAAAAAAATAAATAACAACCCTCTGTTTAAATTTGAATCAACTGTACATTATCAGCCATGGCAATGTCAGCCTAAGGAGTTTCAGCTGTTTCCCGTTTCCTCTCCCCAGTGTTTTGATTTGGTTGAAAGCCAGATCAATTCCTTGTCCCAATTCAATGAGTAGCCTTACAGAATTGTGCCAGCACAGCAGAGAGGTTAAGGGGTTAAATTATTTGGAACTGAGAGGAATGCTTTGACTTGGGACTGGTGCCCAATATGCAGTTGTATGACACCCTGTGTTACTTGAAGAAAATGCAATGTGCAGTCTACTTTCCCTCTGCAGGTGTGGATTTTTGTGGAGTGAGGCAGAGGCTAATTAAGGTTTAGTCCCCCTTGTCACATAAGTACTGACTCATGGAGTGCTGTGTCCATAACACCTAATTCAGTTTAATCATTGTGCAGCCTTCCCATTTCTGTTGGAATTACCTGCACTGCCCTCATAGCCTTTTCATGAGTAGAAGGTAGAAGTGAAGGGAGGGGAGAAGGTAAAAATATACCAAAGAAATAAATCAACAGGAATACATTAACAGACACATCCCTGCCCCAAAGAATGGGTAGCATTCACTCAACTAGTCTAGACAGAGTTTTCAGCTACTAGATGGTAGATGAAAATTCAGGACCTGGTTTGTGTGGTGGATACTGCAGAATGTTCTACATTTTTGTAGTTGATGTAATTGTCTTGGGGTGAGTTAATTAAATGTTACTGCAATATTTACTGGTGTCTGTTTGATTTCTAAAAACACTTAATTCTATGTTCCTCTCAGTTGATTTCCTGCCAAAACTATCTTGTCTTCTCCATGCTTCTATTTTGTTTTTAGATTACCTTCAATAACCCAGTGTGGTTTTATCAACATGTTGCTATTCATGCCTATGCTACTGAGGAAGAAACTGTTACAGATCAGAAGAAAGCTGTTTATTGTCACTGGAAAGGTAGTTCATACAAAACCAAATATATTTCAAAAAAGTATTTCACTGCAGTGTTTCTTATAAAGTTCACTTAGTGCTACATATTGCATAGGAACTTGTGAGAGATCTTCAGATATTTTTTCATCTATCTCAAATAGCTGCGGAAACATTTCTATCTTATAGGCACTGTGATTTATGTAGAATAGTTCCTGTCATCCATGGGGTTGAATGCCCTCAACTCCCAATTAGTCTAAGTTCAGACTTGCCAGTACTGAACGGGGTTGGGTTTCCTCCTAATTCTGCCTGTGGTTGATAGCTCATATGCCATTCAAACAGACTTTTCACTCAGGATCAGGGTTGTCTCCCTCACAATAGTCTTTCATGGTGAGCTTATTCTTTGCTTTCCCTCATCTGTTCCCTTCAAACCAAGGGAAGCACACCTATTCCCGTCCTAGTTTTTCTCAACTCTGTGGTGAGAAAGAGTATTTTTAATGCATTCTCTATATTGCTAGTTACCTCTTGTGTTAAAATTATTGTCATGGCTTCAAAGCTGATGTTCTGCCCTTGGCTCTATTGTAGAAGCAACATTCCATTGACAGTCTTTCATAGCAGATGCCTTCATTGTTTGAGTAAGGGCTAAACTATGGACTGCCATTTGATGTGCATGCCATTCAGCTTCAGACCTACAAAGTGTATGAGCCGAACCTCTCCAGAAGAAAACATTTTCTGCTGAAGAATAATGAGACAACCTGTGGGACTCTGGTCCTGGAACAGATCATGTTGTGTTTGCTTTAAACCAAACAATTTGGCTATGTCCTATAAAACGTTTCAACAAAGTCCAGGTTTGATTGGAATCCTCTTGGTGAACCCCCCGCCAGATACCTGTCTTTTCAATTTATGGGTTAAAGCTACTTTTTGGATTAGCTATTCACTGCAGTCATGACAAAATCCCATCAGTAGATGCAAGGTGACATCATTTTGTTCCTTTTCCCTCTTGAGATTAGCTGACATGCACTATTTTTTGGCTGGGGAGCTCACTCCAGTGACCTGATAGTGTAGAATCTGTAGTCCTTAGAGGAACAAAAATCACACATCAGTGCGATCATAGCTTTAGAAAATATAGCCCATTAGGACAGATGAGGGGAGTCCTCTGACTGTATGCCCTAAATAACAGAATGGGGAAAAGGGAAATGCGGAAGAAAAGAAATATGATATGTCTTCAAACATATTTAAGAAATGTCCTGCTGTTAGGAACAGTGAAATCATCTATTCTCCATGTCTGGTTAGAAAGGATGAGAAGTAAGGAGCTTCAATTTTAACAAGAGAGGTGCAAGTTATAAGTTAGGAAAGCCATTTTAATAGGGCATTTTAAAATACTGTAGCAGATGCCTGTTGAAATTATGGAGGTTGTCTATCACTGGGGAACTGAGAAGACCTCTTTTGAGACCAAAGTATAATTGATCCTGCCTTGGAACAAAAGAATAGGTCCGGGGTTCTACAGGGTCTGTTGTAGTCTGTGATCTTGACATTCAGTGTGGTGCTATACACTTGAAAGTGATATGCAGAATCATAATGTCCAGGCAGTGAAAGACAACTTTTCATTCATGCCCCCAAACTTAACAAGCAAGGACAGGCCAGTAAGTTCTCACCCTTGTGAGGAAGCAGTTGTAGTGGAGCTGGGACACAGATACAATATGATCAATACAATATGATGGTGGTCTGACTTAGTTTGCATTTCTGAGGGTACAGCAAGAGTGGGCTGCTCTGCAAGGGAAGGCAAACTAGGAGTTAAGGGTGACAGGCAGGCGGGGACCTCACTGACAGGGTGCTGTCACAACCTCAACAAGAACAGAGCAGGTCTGGTGGTGTTAGCCAGGGTCAGCCGCAGCCCTGTGATCACCAGCCAAGGCAACTGTGACAAGACAGGCCTGAGGTCAAGCCAGGAAGTCCAGATAGCAAGTCAGTGGCAGGGCCAGTGAGGAGTAAGGCACTGCAGCATACCTACCTACAGGGTGGGAAACTGCAGCTCCCAAGCCAGGGAGCACAGGGTGTGTGAGTGGAGGCCCCAGATGAGGCTTCTCACTGCTCTTTCTCATAACTTAGCTGTTTTCATGGAAGTGTGATGGAAGCTTGAACAGCATCACCATAGTAGAGCAGACCTTGAACACAGGCAACTTATCCCGCATATGTGTGGGGTGGAATTGGCTGTAGTGGAGGATTACAGAGAAAGATGGCTACAGGCTGGTCAGGGCAACCAGAGGCTGTTGGTATACTCAGGGCCCTGGCAGAGTTCACAAAGGAAGGATGTAAGAGGGAGATTTAATTTCGTGTCCTGTATGTCACATCTTCAGTCTGGGGTTAAAGAGAGACATAAATCTTTGTGTTGCTCTAGAAGAGTAATCAGTCCTCCAGCTTCTTATCTAGACATGGGAGATTGTCCTTTTTCTGTGACCTCTCCTGATCAGAGGTATCCTGTACACAGTAGAGGCGAAAAAGACACTGATGATATTGTTTCCTCATTGTAGGCAAGGTGAGGTTTTAGGATTTCCTTTGTCTTTTAATAAGGAGTCTAGAAGTCTGTCCCTTTATTAAGTATGTTAATCTGGAGCTTAGAACTCCTTTCCAGGAAGTTGCCTATATTCTACCCATTGGGCTGTATGTGGGTTGCTATCAAGGCTATTAAATTCTTGTTCTACCTGATAGAATGTCCCGATGGATAGCAGAAATTGAATTTACAATGCACCTCCTTGGTTAAAAGAACTAGGCAAATCCTTTTTGTTAAATGAATTTTATGTATTAATTTCTCAGACCTAAAGGTATCCAACCTGTCATTGAGTTTGATTCACTTGATTACTCTCATCATGCCTCAGTCACAAAAGAATATTTTTATCTTTCCCTATCTCTGGCTCTTCAATTTGAATTTAGTCCTTTTGATTCTTAAGAGTCTTTGATTGGGTCCAGGCTATTATTTCATCTTTCTAAAAATGTAGCTTTCTGCATAGCTGTTATCTTTGTTAGGTCGATGAGAGAGACTTGTGGCTGCTTCTCCTTATGTGAGATGGTAGGCTATTCCTTCACATCTGTCTGAAGTTTTCTCCTGAAAGTAGTTCTTTAGCTCCTTTTACACCAACACATTAACCTTCTAAGGATTTTTCCCTTATTTGTCACGTGTCAATACCCAGAGCTTTCTACTTGTCCTGTTAAAACTTTCATTGTGTCCACAGTACCAGACTGTTCCTGAGCTCAAGAGATCTGAGGACATTTGTATTTATATGCAAAGATTGTTTGGTGGATAGCTGATTGCTTGCAGTTAACCACTATGTGAATGTGTATGTAAAGATAGAAAATGTGAAGATGAAAAAAAAATAAATGTCAGTAAGCAGAGTTCTTGGAGATGACATGTATTCACTACCCCATCTTGTTCTCCTGGTTCTCCAGAGACCATGAAGATTGCTGGAGTTCTGTGAAGGGGGTGGGGGGAATGCAACAGAAATAATAATGAATGTTATCTCTATTCTACTGTATGAGCATACATGTGGAGTCAAAAATTTTGACACATGAGGATGGAAAGTATAGCAGCACACTCTCTGCTTATTCAAAACTGAAATTTTCATGATGGACACATGACCAACATGTCTTAAAGAATTCTGAAAAACAATCTGGCTTTGTCATGGATATTTGCTGGATTAAATGACATGTGATGTTTGTAATAGTGCCCGTCTGATTCTTTTTTTTTTTTGCCTAGAAGAAGCTTTTTTGTGTTTCTAAAAACATAACAATAACACATAAGTATGTAATAGCCTTTTCTGTTTCTACATAAGAAAGAGTAAAGTATTCATGCAGCTTTTTTTCTGTTTGTTTTAGATTGTTTAGGTGTATTTAAAGGAAAGCATAAGCTATGGGATCATTTAAGAACCCCCACACAAGAAAGAGTTGTAGCATGTCCTACTTGTGGTGGAACGTTCTCCAATAACACTAAGTTTTTTGATCATGCACAGAGACAAGTTTCAGAAGATAGTAAGTGGATATGTTCTTATTTCTGTTTATATTTCTGAGATATTTTCATTTAAGGTGCTTTGTGGTAATGTGCACCTGTAATTTAATAAATATTTCTGTTTCTCATATAAGTCAATTGCAGGAAAGTAGGGTTTACTCCAGGAAGGCCGTTGTTTTCATATAGCATGGAAGTTCTATTGACTTTGTATGTTTGATGAATTAGGGTAATGCAAGTGAGCAACAGAACACCCTTAGATCTGTGTTTCAGCAGAAAAGCTATTTGCTTGGCAGCTGTGACATTGCACTGCCTCTCATCCCTTGGTGCCCATGGCACAGCGTGACATTCCACTGACACTGGGAAACTGCCCGTGAATGGGAAAGACTTTTGATTATTGAAAAGAGAACCTCCACAAGAGCCAGGCTTGAATTACAAAATCTCTGCAAGTAATCCCAATGAGCATTTAACTACTTTCAGGTCAAAAGGCAATTTTTTTCTCTTCAGCTTTGCTTTTCCAGTAAGTATTTTCTCCACCAGAACACTCCCTGCCTCAGCCAACTGTGTTTTAGTTGGCATGCTTTCCTGTATGCTGAAGAGGAAAGGAGAAGTGGTTGTTTTTTTCTGGTTGGTTTTTAAGTGCTTGGGATATATTTAGGAATTGTGGATGTTTTGGTGATGGAAAGTAGGTGCATTCTAGGTAACTGGCAGAAAAGCTCGTTTCAAACTGTCAGTGGTTTGAACAGATTGTTACTCTGTTTAGGATAAAACTAAGCTACCGATAAAAAATCCTTTTCGTTAACCTAAACTAAATTTTCTTCTGAAGAAATGGTAATGAAAAAGAGTATTGAAGGTGTCTCGATGCTGCGTTAGTTTATTCATGAAACTGACTGCTATAGGTTATTAGTTAATAAATCTTTCATAAGTTATTTGTATTGCCACTAAATAATTTCTATTTAAATTCAGAACAAATACTTGTTTGCCAGAACTGTCAGAAACATTTTGCCAATGAAAGGCTGCTACGAGATCACATGAGGGGACATGGTAAATCAGAGCTTTTTAAAATAAAACATACTTTTCTCAAGGTTACCTTGTACAGAACAGGTTTGATAAACTACAGAGTTCTTATAAGTATCGTTATATCAGCTAAGAAAATGAATATATGGAACTAAGTGTTATAAATGCTGGAAAGTAGGAATTTCACTTCCAGTCTCGCTGAAGCATGGCAATTGCCTTCTTCATGCCTGCTGATCAAAAAGTTTAAGGGGCTTTTTGGTTTTGCAGTAGCTCCCGTGCAGATGCTTATTCTTCACTTACATCTCTGTTTACTTGCTTTCTTGACTAGGGCTGTGTTTCAAGCCAAAGATATGTTTCAGCTTGGCTGCAACTGCTCCCCTTGCAGTGCATAATCAGCCTTACTCAAATGGTGTAGTTCTTCGTTGACCTAACCACAATTTCCCTGAGGTCCCCAAATTATTCCCACAAGTTATACTACAACAGCTATGACTTGCTGGGAAAGAATCCTACAGCATCCAAGCACAAGGAAACATGTGATACTGCTGTTGGACATACAGGAAATGCAGAAGCTGAGAGGCGGGTGGATCTTTGCTTTGGGAATAGGAGTATTTGAACCACGTAGCCAGACCTGGGCACCAGTCATTTAGGTTGTATAAACATACAAGGAGCTTTGTGCAGACTTGCTCAGTCAGGGTAGATTCTACTTTCTAGTTGCATTCTTAAGGGAACATGATTTTTCACCATCTGCAAGTCAACACATTGATGCTTACCAACTATGTATTTGATTTGGTGCTTACTGTGAGCTACCAGGACTGACCATGTTCTTATTTAAATGATTTTATAGTTGACATGCATCTGACTAAAATATCTTAAATTTTATATTTTATAATAGAAAATAGAGAATTATTTTTGTTTTGTTTACTAGATCAGTTTTATTCCTTTGTCTCAAGGTGATTTTGGATAGAAATTGGAAATAAATACAAATTAAGGTTTTGTTTTGTTCTGTTTTTGTATAGCTAATGAAGCAGTTTCAATATGCTGGGTTTTGGGGGGTGTGTGTTTGTTTTTTTAATTAAAGCATAACACACATTAAGATAGATTTGATATAGTAAATAAAGTACATAGCTAACTGACCTATTTGTTTCTGGTCACTCTGGCTGCACTTAAACCTTTGTACAGGTTTGCACAATGTGCCTGGCTGTCCTTGTCCCCTGATAATCCAGACTGTGTTCTGCTTGAACAGCCAGGGAAAATCACAAGGTGGTTAGACCTAGGAACAAGGATGATGTGAACCTGTGTCAGGTCCCAGTAAGCCACAGCGAACCAGCTGCAACGTCAACCTGGCTGAGGGAGCTGGGAGGCGTTCCTGGGTCCAACTGTTTAGGCACAACTTACTTCCTTTCAGATATTAGAGCCAGTTACTTCCCTGGTTCATGATTCAGCTTTCTTTAAAAATTCTGGCAGCATGCATGTCTGCATGTCAGTGCAGACTGCCAGTGCAGACCTGACATTTTCAGATTCTTACCCCAGCATATTTCATAATAGCTTGCTGGTATAGATAAACATGGAAATTTTCTTTTAAAGAGCTTGCCTACCTATAAGAAATTATTCTGAAATAAGCTGTGATGTGAATGCAAATGCTGAAATCACTCCCTACATGGGTATATTTACATGCCAGACAACTATATAAACTGTTTGATTCTCCCATTTCAAGAGACTGCTGAACTTCACTGATGCAGTTTTGCAGAGTAAGTTATTCCAGACTAGTTTCCCACATGAAGATATTTCTTTTAGGGAGGAAAAAAAAATAATCATTTTTCCTGGTTTGAGACAAACTATGAAGAAAAGTGCCTATGCAGGGAGTGATTCCAGAACCGTTACAGCACGTTATATTTACTTCCTTTTTTGAGAAAACGTGAGCGCTTTAACTGCATGGTTTTCTTTGTCCACTTGTAAAGCACTGGGCTGATTATAAGATAATGTGTTGTTTCAAAGATTTTGTCCAGTTCCAAAACTTCTTTATTGAGAGTCTTCTTACTGCATTCATCAGGTTGCTGATTCACGTGCAGCAGCGAAGCAAGCATTTGTTCAGCATAAGATGTTACAGTCCTGCCTGCCAATCTGCCAGAGGTTCTCCCCAGTTCCAGAGTCGGCAGAACACGCCTGTGTCTCAGCCGTTGCAGTTCATAGTCTGGCCAGGTGCTTAGCCAGCACCTAGCATTATTATGCCTTAAGCAAGTATATCCGAATGTGAAATGGGGAGGCGGAGGACAGACACATGTTCTTTCTGCCACCTTTTTAAGAGTGGTAATACCTTAAACACTAAAAGTAGATTTGCCAGTGCTTGCCTGTCAGAAAGTCTTCAGACAACATCCACCTTTTATAAAACCTCCCAAAGTGCCAAGGGCAAGACGATAATCATCCTTTTTGTTAGAGCCTAGAGAGTGAAACGTGATCCTCTACATCTTTTTCCCTTAGTATCTATTTTTTGAAAGTAACTTGAAACATTGTAAGGTTGACCATTATTTTACTACTCTCTCTATTGCATCTGCATTCCGTTTTTGTATCTTCTTTTCTCTGTATATTTTATTCCCAAAGGTATTATAATCTGTTAACCTGAATATGATATTTTAAAACTTTTTTTTGTCGTATCTCATAGCAGACAATGTCCTGGTGAAGCTGTGATACAGAACTGAAAGTATCTTTCTTTCTACTATGTTTTCTAGGTAACCATGTTACATGTGCCCTTTGTGATATGGTATGCACAAGTGTCTCCTCACTGAAAGCACACATCGGATTCCGACACCATGATGAACATCATTTCCATTGTCTCTGCGACAGCAGGTAAGAAAATTTGAGGCTCGTAGCTACGTGAGCAGAAGTGTAGATCCAAGCTGGTGTTTTACACAGGAGATAGTAAAGAAAGAAAAGTTTTCAACCACAAAAATAATCAACTGTTCAATTAAGAAATCTAATAGATTCATCTGCCTTCAGCTGCTGAGATGTTGTAGTTCATGAACTTCTGGTGCAAGTAGGACTGATGTATTAAAAGGTGAATTTTCTTGGCAAGACTATGTGTACTACAAAATGGTCATCCCAACAAGTTGGTATGTGTAGCAGTCGTGCCTTAAACTGTGGGGTTTGCCATTCTAAATGATTGCTGGCTGTTTGCTGGGAGAGTCACAGTCTTCTCCTTTGAGTGATTTTTCTGCCACAGGCTTACTATACCTTCTGCTGTCTTGCATTTTTCGGTGATGGTTTCTTTTCTGCTTTCACCGTATGATGCCACACAGCAGTGAAATAAAAAAAAAAAAAGCGACATTGTGATGTGATAGACCAAGTTGCATATATAAGCACTGGCAAATTATGTTTAACTTCGCCAGAAGAAGATGAGCAGTCTAGCCTTTGTATGCTGGAAGTGGGATAAAGCGAACAAATATCTCAGTACTTTTGTGTTCACACTGTGGGTTAACAGAGGAAATAATCTGAATTTCTAGACCAGAGAGGATGAAGTGGCTGGTCGATAATGGGCCAGAATTTTCTCTATGTGAACAGAAAGAGAGGGTGATGCCTTGCAGCGTGGTTGTGGAAAAATTACCTAGATTTGGGCATAGTGTGGATGTGTGGGAAGAAAGAGGGAATGGAAAATTAAATCCAGAGCACATCAAAGAGATGTCTGTACTATCCCCTTTTCACAAGTGGAAAAAATGAGGTAGAGAAGTGATTTACACATATTCTGCTTTCACTTGTCATTGTCAGAGCCAAAAATTACTACCTCCCAGTCCTAAACATTAACCACAAGGCTATTCCTCTGTCCTATTATATCTGTTATTTGTTTTACCTTGTTTTCAGTTTTAAGAACACGTATGATCTGCATAAACTTGTTGAAACACACAATGATTCAGATGCCTACAGCTGTGATGTTGAAGGATGTGGTTTTACTTCACGGACTTTATGAACTTTGAGACAGCACTACAAGAGAGCACATGTGGTGAGTATATTAAATAGCATAATAAAATATATTGCTATAAATGAGACTAAAGTTTCAAATTTACGTGCATATAGTTTCTTGTGAATTCATGAAATGTTTCATTTTTGCATCAAATCAAATATTTATTTGCACACATTTCTGGGACTCTTGCAAGTATTATGCAAATACCTGACTCATCCTTACCTATAGATTTGTGTGCTTACCTTAGGTGGGTGTAGCTGCATACTGACAGTCTTGAACTCTGGCCACCCCCCTCCCTGCTTTTTAAAAAAAAAATAATAAAAGAACATGCCAATCCTAATATCAACAGCAAAATATTTCAGGGATTAAAATCCAATGTCACCTTTCTCCTCATGTTGGTACTTTATCCTTACAACTAATATGTTACCTGAAAACAGAGAAACTATGTGTGTAAAGTTTACATCACTTTTAATCAGGTGAGTTTGGCCACAATATTAAAAGACAGTTTTGGCTGCTATAATTTATGCACACTTGTTGCCTGTTTCTTCAGCTTCCTTAGTTAGGATCACTGCCATGTTGTAAAATTAATATATTTTAGTGGAAGCTATGTGTCACACTTTTACTGGAGATACCTGTGGTGGTGACAGCCAATGCAGAGAATTTCCGTGTTCACTGGGGTTCCTTAATCAGACAAGTTCTGAAACCCACCAATTTTAAACATCTTAGGAAAATTACTTCCAAAAGGTTTTCAGCTAGTTAGCGTGGTTTTCCCCTTTTCAACAAAGGATTATTTTTTGTCCTATGTATGTGTAAGCCTTCAATGACTCGAACAGTCTTTCTTTCCAAGAGTAATGGCATTCTGAAATACAAATGCCACTTCTGTCAGAAATGTTTCTCCTGGAGTTATACATTGGTTCTACATCTTCGAAAAGCTCATAAACTCAGGAGTCATTCTCGTTTCAGGTATGTTACCGGTTGATTCTGGTTCAGATCACAAAGTATTTTTTTTAAGATGTTTTGTTTAAGAGATCCAGATATTTAATTAAGTGCTATCTTAAGTTTGGTTCAGATTTACACATTCTGAGTGTGAAACAATTTACTACTTCGGTTTCACTAATGTGTTGGAAAACCTAGTGTAAAGATGGTGAAACCAAGGGAAAAATAAAGGTCTCTCTGCTTTTATAGCTTTTACCACTGTGGGATTCTTGTAACCTAGATTCTTGAAAGAAATTCTTTGAGCCCGCAAGGTGCATGCACCAGCTTCTGTAGTATAAACAAGCCACACTCTCCATTTTGGGACAAGAAAATCCAGCAAATGAAATATAATTATGAATAGGTATCTCTTATTTTCTGTAATGTGATGTGTATTTGATAAAAACTACTTATTGGAACCCTCTTGCAGGTGTTCCTGCACACAGAATGTCTTTTGTTTTGAGTGCCACCTAATAAATAGCAATCTAATTCGTCTTTTAATTGCTGACATTCCCAGTTTTGGCAATTTAATTAGATGTTATTCGTATTTTCTGCTGTAAATGCTATATCTGTAACTCGTATTTTCAATTTTACTTCCTTAGATATAAAGAAGATGATGAGGGTCATATGAGTTTGAATTTAGCAGTATATAATGCTGTTGTGGCTTTAGGTCAGGCTCGTAATAACAAGACAGTAACAAATAAGTCTTCACCAAGTCAAAATAATTTTGGAAGAGAAGGAGGGAGCTCTTGCAAAAGAGATGCTTCAATAGCAGAAGTACCTTTCACACAGCTTCAGCGACAGTCACAAGCTACTGGAGAAAATGTTCTGATAGAAACAGAGACTTCTGTGCCAGAGCTTGTGTATTCTGAACTTCAGTCAGCTGTACAGCCAATTGAAAACCGTTTGTACTTCCGCTAAAGTTGATGAAGCAACACCAATGGATGTGAAGGAAAAGTTGTTAGAAATGGAACTGGGCTTAGGAATTCAGATAGCTTTCTAGAAAAACCGTGAAAAGTATACTCTTCAGAAGAGGTTTATTTTTTTAAACAAAATACGTTTTATAGTCTTCACTTTTATCCTTGTCAAATCTTGTATCTAATACTGTATTTTCTCAGCTTTCATGTTAAATTATTCTAATATGTCTGCAAGATACACACAATATTATGCACATATAATACTTTCATTTATGGCCTTTTGGAGAAGAAGCTTATATTCATATAGCATATATACGTGTGCAGGTGTATTTATTTATTTAAAAATTATAGCCCATGGGGAAAGTGTTGAGCCAATGCATGAGACAAACAGTATGAATTGGTAGGTAAAATGTCCCATTTTTTATTAGCCACTATGTTGTTTACTAGAAATCAGATAACTGCTTGTGAGATGTGTATGAAAATACTTAGAATTTTGGCAGGCTTTTTAGCTTTACTTAGTGACTTTAAAATTATTCCAAGAGTTATTAGAGAGACTTTGTTGTTATAATGGCCTTTCAAGCTACAATGTATTGTTAAATTAATATATTTAAATAAAAAAGAAACATATCTGAATGAAACAGTTAAAGGTGTTCGTAGGGCTGACTTTAGGATTTGTATACCATTTAGTATAATGGAAATTTTATAGTTATTTATTGGGTGCTGCAGGTACAATGACGAGAAAGTAAATGAATGACACTGGCAGCGTAGCTAAATGTGCCTAACTGTATTTTCATAAATAGTTCCACCTAGCCATAGTTATTCTGACCTGTTAGGAAAAGTGCTTGGCAAAGGCATTTATTTGATTTTTATATAAAGGGCACAGACAAAAAGACAGGTATCGTTCATTACAGTGAAAATGAATTACAGTCTTTGAAACATTTTTTAAAAGAAGAACTGAATGAACCCTCCAACTAAAATACGTAAGCCTTACAGGAGAAGGTGGCATTCAGTCAGCTAGAAGACTAACTGATCCTGTGTTAGCTACTACCAGCCGAGGTCCCTTGAGGACCCAGAGGCACTCTCTGAGAAGGGCTTGCTGTGCCGCTTTGAAAGCAACTTTCAGCGAGCCTTACGCAGAGCAGTATTGCATCACCCCCACTTACTGAATGTTCCTTCCTTTATGTAGACAAACTGATACTGAGAGCCCAGGACAAGCAATCAGCCTGCACGCGCCCGAGTCTCCTGCCAACCAGAATGGAGTATCAGACAGACTGGGAATTGTCTGAACTGGCCGTCTGAAACTGAAGTGAGCTTGCCGTGTAACCCCCGGGATTCTGGGGCACTTCTGTTTGGGAGGATTTACACTGTGCATCTTCTGTAGAAAACTGTCTCCCCTGAACCGGCCCCTCATCATGAACTTCCAACCGCTGTTGCAGGTGAGGACCACGAGGCCATGCCTCGTGTGCGGGGCTGGGGAAGGAAGGACTCATTCCCTCTCATCCCCACGTCTGGAAGAGCACCGTGCTCTGCGCAGGGCCCTCACGAAGGCTGGTCAGAGCAGGTGAGGAGGTGGTATCAGTGTGGGATCTGCTACACCCTTACATGAACAGTTCCTTCTGCTTCCTACATTTGCTGTCACAAAGAGTGCGGGGAAAGTGAGCCAACAGAAGGGTCTGTGCCATTGGGCTACAGTTGCATTAGGAATGAGAGCGGGGCTTGCTGGAGGGAGCCCTAAGTGGTGCCTCTGACTCCACACCTGTGCCCAGACAGCAGTGCTCACAGCTGCTTCAGCCCAACAACCTAGACCAGGTTGTCCACAAGGTTTAGCAACCTCGGCCAGAGAGAGAAAACCAATTTAAGACCCCTGTCACAAATACAGGCAGATTAAAAGTGACAGCTGTAAAAAATCTCCTTCCATAGCTGTCCGCCTTGTCACTGCCTTGAAAGTTCCTGCTTTGCAGGCAGCTGAGATCCTTGTGCTCGGGTTTTAGTATTATTAAATACACCGGGCTGTAATTTGTGGCAATTCAGCTGCCGTTTCAAGAGCAGTTGAGCCATCTGTGCAGTGGGGGCAGGCCAGACAGATGTGGGTGGCAGCCTGATTTTAATCTGCCTTTGCGCATGAATCAGAGACCCAGCATTTTTAATACTTTACAATACAGGTAAAACTGACTCACGTTTCTCTGGGCAATGAATAGGTACCACTATAGCCTCTGGGATTTCCCCTGCTAAATATCAAAGGCCTGCAACAAACAAGAGGTGTTAATGCTTCCCAAAGAAAGACTCCTTTATAATGGAAAGTATTAGTCAAGCAGAATACAGAGGAGTCTTTTCCAGATCTTTTAGAATAGCTTACCAGAAGCCTCTAATACAATATCCAACAGTTTACTCCTTTGGGCAGCTCCCCATCCCTGCCTGATTGGGGGGTTGCTGCCTGCACGCAAGCTGCAGTGCAGCTCCCAAGGTTAATTTACACAAAGCCCGTTCAGGGCTTCACAGGACAGGTTGAAACACGGCATTATAGATTTGTACTTGAGCCGTGGAACCACACTTCCAGGGCAAGGGTATGACCTGCAAGTTCTAAATTGCCACAACTTCGTGTGAGCCTATTAAGTACATTTGGGAAGACAAAATCAACTGTGGGGGCAGGCACAATGGGATGATAATTTATTAATGGAGACCTACTTTTGAAAATCATATTTTTAAATAATTTCCCTCTGTCATGCTGCTTAATGGCACTCCAAAGTTTTATTCTACTATTGCTTAGGTGCCTGTTCCACTTTATTCTTATTTACAGTGTTTGCATTCAAACAAGGCCTTTGCAAAGCTAAGAAGTTATATCCATTTTCTTCTCAGTAATCTAGTTTAGAATTCACATATTAGTTTGTATAAAGAGGCTTTGTTAACACCCATGTATTTACTAGGTAATAGTAGCTAGTGACAGTGGATTTAAAAGTTGTTTTTTCAGAGTTTTTTCAAATTTTATGTTAAGATTTAAGTCTTAGATCAGCACTCCAAGATGCTGGCTTGCACGTGCAAAGCGAAATAAAACATCCATCTGAATGAATGCATTTTGGTAAAAAAAAAAAGAGGCTTTTTTTTACTGATTTTGATACCAAATTTTAAATTTTTCATGCTAGTTATTTGTACTAAAACAACTGTACGGAAATCTGTTCGGTTTTGAACACTAGTTTTTTGTTTCTGCTTAATTTTCCACGCGATTCCGAAGCTCCTTTCTCTCTCCCCGGCAAGTGCTGCCGAGCGCTCTCCCGTGGAAGCGCCTATAGAGGGTGCCCACGGACCGGACGCCCTGACTCACCCCGCCACCTTGTCGCACCATGTCGTGCGACATGGGGCTACGCGCTAAGCAAACATCTTGGTTGAATACATCCTTTATTCAGTGCCTCCTAGAAGAAAGAAGCCCAATGAGAAACACGACGTTATTGCTGGGACGTGTGGGACCCAGCTTGAAAAACAACTTCTTCCCGTGCGCACCAGGTTATGAGGTGGACGTGAGTCACTCGGGACTTGTTCTCATGGAGCCAGATCATCAAGATAAGGCAAACTGGCGCAGGTCCACTGGAGTCTGTCGAACCAGCAGAATGTCTAACTGCGGCTCTGGCACGGGACCTTTGTGGATTTCGGTGGGACCGGACTAGCTCTTGGCTTTGCGGAGGCCGGAGGAGACGGCTTGCCGGGCTGACAAAGAAACCCTTTGATAATGACCTCGGAGGTGGTGCCCTGCAGCACAGCTAACAGCAGGAAAAAACGTACCTAAAAAAATGACAGTGTCTGCTAGGAAGCAGAGCAAGATGGAGCTTGAGGAACTCATGCAGAACACCTTTTTTTGTTCTCAGGGGTTCGAGAACAAAAATTTAAAACTAGGCATTCTTCTCCGAAATACCACAGAAACAACCATGTTAGTCATTCACTTCTTACACGAATGTGATTAATCTTCTTTGTTTTTTTTTAATTGTATTTTTCACTTTGTACAGGTTTTCTACCATTGTAAACAGACCTGATGAGATATGTGTAAAATTTGAGCTGTTTAATACTTCTCAAGTTCCTGAAAGCAGGGATTTTTATTATCCTTACAGAGGAAGAATGTTAGCAAAAATAGTTCAGAAGTTTCTAAGAAAGCAGTTGTGAAAAGCACGCTATTTGTCTATTGGAAAAGAATTCTCAAAACTGGATCATTAAGCAGCACTGCTATTTTGGACAGGCTTTAAAGTTCAGCATCTGGGAGAGGAGTGGTTGCTCTGATCTGGTTTATGGCATGAAGTAAGACATGTTAAAAGCAATCTGCAAAGCCTACCTAAAGTCCTGAAACAGTAATTTTCTTACTAGAGCACATCAAATACAGTGTGTTCTCTTACTGTCTCTACAGTGAGGATCTCTACAGTGTGATCTCCAGCAAATTATGATGTGCCTCAGTTTTTTGCCTCTAAAGAAGAGTTCTCAGTCTTACAAGGAAGTCACAAGATTTTTAGTAACTCATGTTCTGATTTGTTCAGCTATTATAGTCATGAGCACTAAAAACATGCTGCTGAAGAGCCAGGCATGGTCCCCAGCCTGTCTTTTAATTCATGGCTCACTTTTGTACGTTCAAAACAATTTATAAAGGAACTGACTCTTGGGGTGTTGAGCAGGCAGAGCTGCCATTAACTTAAGCCCTGAACTAGCAAAAATTCGTACACGTGCTTGACTCTGGGCAGTAGGAGCAGCCCCGCTGCAGCGTGTAGTTGATGTCAGAAGGATTACCTACACCGTGCTTTTCTTTTTAATTTTCTTCAGTGGAAAAGTTGGTTTAAGAATTCCCACCCTCTTCCTACTGCTCACTTCCACCTCCGCACCACGCTTCTCAGTTGTTTGCGAGGGTGTGCTTTAAATGATGAGATCAGCGAGGAACTCCAGCATCGGCTACGATGTGTAACTATGCCCCTTTCATCACCTTCTTCGGAGGTAGTTTCCTTCCAGCATACTCGCCTCCCTTTCTGTTGACATTAACCAGCATCTGGTAAGTCAGGCCAGCTTTCCGATCTGTCTGAAAACCAACCAAGGGAGGTTTTTTTTAAGTCAGATCATTGAGCTGATTCAGTTACTGTTCAACCACGTGAACGCGAGTACAGCCGTATGAATACTAGCACCGACATAAAACAGGGGACGGCAGCCTCCGTCAGAGACAATGTGGGTTTAGGTCGGCTTAGGCCAACTGCAGTATTGCACCATTTGTGTATGAAAACCTAAGCGTAGCTTAAATGTTTGCAGAGCGGGCGAATGGACAGATTTTTGGTTTATCTTTCGGAAAGTTGCCAATTAGTCCTCTTCTGTATCAGCTTTTAAAGCTATTACATAGTTGCCATCTGCTATCTGGTCACAGAACACAGAGGCAAAACATTTTAGCTCTAACATATGGGACAAAGGTGCCCTACGACCTGTTGAATCTTCAGGCTGGCTGACAGGCCAGCGACCCTTTAGAAGGATTTTGTTCTGCAAAAGAAAAGGCTAAAGCACTGTATTAAATCCTTTTCTCTGAAAGGACCGAGAAATACTGCAAGGCAATGGAACAGAGTAAGAAGAGAGTTTCTTCTTTCTTCTAGAGAAGGAGCTATACAAGACTGCTTGCCGTGCCACAAAAAGATGCAGTAAGGTGGTTTCACACGATTTGTTCTAATAAACCTAGTATTGACTGTTGTTCGTCAGCCTGGCTAGCTATTAGCATGTGGTGTTTATTTATTTCTTTTTAGGCAGAGACCTGACTGCTCTGGAATTCCCTTGACACCTTCTTTTTCTGCTTCTTGAAGACAACAGGCTCTTGAAGACAACAAAAGGTGCCCTTTTCCAGCCTCCCTACACTTCACCAACTACAAGCGCAGAAGCTGGGCAGCCAGTTCTCTAAGCACCCTAAATGTGAATTTTATTTAGGCCTAGCCCTTTTGAAAGCACTTAAGTAATGGCAATTCTCTTAGAAGAGCTCTTTCCATGTTCCTTTGTGGGCTCTCGCTCTGTTGCTGGTGTTTGTTAATTCTCAAATCTCAGCGCAAGTAGAAGGCAGACAATCCACTCCTTGCTCAAACTCAACTGCCGGCTAAGTGCAAGTTGGGCTTTGTCTAATTCGTTCAGTTTTACAACGTTTGCCATCTTCCCAATAAAACAGGAGTTTGAATGGCAATGCATCACTAGTGGAATAAAATATCTGTTGTGCTATTTGGAACCAACTCGTGCACACCTCCAGAAGATAGAGCGTCCAGGGCCCTGGTTCTCCAAATCGCTTCAACTTAAACAGAGTTCCTTGAGGGCGCGGCAGTCTCTCCGGCTGATCCAGTCACAGCTGAGGTCCCGTATCAAAGCAAGGAACAAGTTAGGATGATAGCCAGGAGAAGGAGGTCAGACAGAGGTGTATTGTTGGGTCACAGAGGAGACCTAAGGGCTTGTCTCTACACACAGCTACTTCTTATTCCTGACTTATTTAAACACAGATTTTCTCATTCAGAATAAGCAATTGTTTAGTTTAATCCAGAGTAAATTAAGCAGGCACAAGTCCATGTGGAATAAAGCCCTGAGAACAGACTTAATGTCCCCTGTCTTTTGAAAGTAATTAAATGTCTCTGTGGATTCGTTTTAAATGGAGCTTTGCAAAGACAAGGCTGACTGCTGCTGTCCTAGCTTTAAAACACATTGTCCTCTACCCATTGCCTAACCCGCCAGGTTAACCATCGCACACTAACTGCCCCGAGCAATCAACCCCACGCCGATATTCACTGTAACAAACGCACGCGGGCTTTATGGACCTTCCGACATGTGACAGGCACGGAGGTCCTGATGCTGATCAGAACAGCCTCTTCGCTGTCACCTCACCTACCGAAGGCTGCGGGCTCCTTCCTCCCAGCTCCAGCGCCTCACTAACGCAGCGAACCTCCTCATCCGTGGGGCCGAGTCCTGCCGTACCTGCAATGAGATCCACAAAAGGGTTCAGGCATTGGGGCCATCAAAGCTGCTAATCGCAGGGGCAACTAAAAAAATATAAAAATATTAAAAATAACAAACCAGAGACGCATCAGTTCTTGGCGGTACAGTTTCCCACAGCCTAAAAAGGGTTGCTTCGGAGCGTGGCTGGATGGACATCGGCCTTTGCCACCCGGCACGGGCTGGCCGGACACACAGATGACGGAGGGTTTGTCCCCCTTCGCCGGTGGGACGCAGCCCCACCGGGTCGCCACCGTGGGCCCTGCCTAGAAGAAAAATTGCTGTTGTTTCCCTTTTTATTTAAAAGCTTGATTTTTGTCACAGCTCAGCAGCGCTCCGAGCCCACCCCGGGGGGTGACGGGGGGGGGGGGGGATGGTGGTGG
>VZSZ01003699.1:277391-291050 GCA_013398815.1 Ibidorhyncha struthersii
CCTTCTCAGCAGCCCTGTGAACATTGTAATAAAGACTCTTGGTGTTGCACACATGCCCGTCCCTTTTGAATCCAATGCTGTTGCTGTTTTCCAGTTAGGCAAACAATGATTAGTGCAGGAAGGTCAGTCACAGCATCATCCTTTGTTCTTCGTTTCCCAAGAAACAGAATAAGAGTAAGTGGGGCTCCAAATCTGACCTGAAATTGTTCTGAAATTGCTGCGGGGGGCAGAGGGGGGGATTTCTTTGTAGTCAGGTCATTGCTGAAGCCACCAGATATGTTGGTCTTGGGTAAGCAAGGTTTGATGGGTATCAGAATTGTGATGGAGTCTTTTTCATAGAATCACAGAATAGTTTGGGTTGGAAGGGACCTTCAAAGGTGATCTAGTCCAAACCCCCAATGAGCAAGGACATCTTCAATTAGATCAGGTTGCTCAGAGCCCCATCCAGCCTGACCTTGAATGTTTCCAGGGATGGGGCATCTACCACCTCTCTGGGCAACCTATTCCAGTGTTTCACCACTCTCATTATAAAAAATGTCTTCCTTATGTCCATCTAGATATTGGTACTACAGACATACAGAAGAGGAAGCTAACAGAGGCCATTTTATCTGGAGACACCAGCAAGCTGATGAAGATCCTCCAGCCTCAAGACGTTGATATTGTTTTAGATGGGAACTCCAGTCTTTTGCACTTGGCTGTTGAATCTGGTCAAGAAGAGTGTGTCAAATGGCTTCTCCTGTACAATGCTAACCCTAACCTCACCAACAAGAAAGGATCCACCCCTCTCCACATAGCCATTGAGAAGAAAGTTAAAAGCATTGTGGAGCTGATTATGGCTAGGAAAATCAATGTTAATGCCAAAGATGAGGATCAGTGGACTGCTCTTCACTTTGCTGCCCAAAATGGGGATGATTTCAGCACCAAAATGCTGCTTGATAAGAACGCATCCTTAAATGAAATAGATTTTGAAGGCAGAGCCCCCATCCACATAGCTTGTCAGTATGGCCAAGAGAACATTGTGCGGATCCTGCTGAGAAGAGGCGTTAATGTGAACATCAAAGGAAAGGATGACTGGGTGCCACTGCACTATGCTGCTTGGCAAGGTCATCTCCCCATTGTGAAGCTCCTGGCCAAACAGCGGGGTGCCAATGTGAACGTGCAGACCGTGGATGGAAGGACCTCGCTACACTTGGCTGCTCAACGAGGACACTACCGTGTCGCTCGCCTTCTCATAGACCTGGAGTCAGATGTCAACATACAGAACGCGCTCTTGCAGACTGCTCTCCACATAGCTGCTGAAACTGGCCACACAAGCACGTCGAGGCTGCTTCTTAAACATGGTGCAGACATTGAGGCAGCAACAGCAGAAGGATACACCGCTCTGCACTTGGCATCTCGCAGCGGCCATTTAGCAACAACGAAGTTGCTGATAGATGAAAGGGCCAGTGTTCTAGCCAGGGGCCCTTTAAATAGGACAGCGTTACATCTTGCTGCAGAAAATGGGCACTCTGAAGTAGTAGAAGAACTGGTCAGTTCAGAAAATATCAATATTTTTGATAATGAAGGGTTGACAGCTCTTCATCTGGCTGCGCGAGGAGGGCACACAAAAACAGTTGAGGTTCTTCTGAAGCATGGGGCGCACACTGACATGCAAAGACCCACACATCAGACCCTGCTACAGCTTGCTCAGCAGAGCAGTAATAGCTCGGTTACTGTGTTGTTAAGTGAGACTTAAGCAAAAGGTACAGAACTTGCTGCCTTTCTACCAGGTGCGAGAAGGCTGCTGGAGCTTGACTCATGAGGGCCTTCTCCAGTCATGGCAGTGCTCATCAGTGGTGTCAGCTGGTGGACTGAGGTGCAACCAGCAGAAGCTACTTCTGTTTGAGTGTGCGAGTGAGAGCACACATGGACTAAGGCCAGATGTAAGGCTAAGAGCTGGAGTCTGCCGTGCCGTGGTCTGTATATTGACATTCCCCTCCTAAGGATGTTGTGAGAGAAGGATGTGACTTGTGGGTTTCCCCCCTGCTTTTTTTTTTTTTTCCCCCCCCCCCCCCCCCCAAAAAAAAAAAAAAAAGATGGCATAGACTCCTGGTGTATTGCAGTGATCTCTGTTTTGGGCAGAAAGCCTCCAGCATAAAATAAACACAACATAAATCTGCTTGCAATTAAAGTAAGAGATGAGGAAAGAGCAATTTAAGATAGTTATTCACATTTCAGTGTCAGAAGGTACTGTGTTTAATGGAGACATTGATTAGTTTTCCATGTAGTTGAAATTGATGAGGCAGGCTTATTAACAAGGTGGAATCCCCAAAATACATAAGAAGTAAAAGCTTAACACTGGTATCTTCATATACAGTACCACCTTGTATGTATTCTAATATCAGTAAGCTGAACTAGGTGCTTAGTGGTTTGTCTTAAATGAAAAAGTCAAAAGCTAAAATTCATACTGGACTGTAACTGGATGGTATATTCTAACACCATTATACCAATTTGCAAAACAATGTTTGGAGGGGCTGATGACTAGACTGATATACTGTGTATATAGTATTTCTACCTGTTGTATGCTTTTTTTCTACTGAAGAAAATAGATTGCTTAGAGTGGGTATGTTTTAATACACCTTTTAATGTCACTCTTTTCAAAGTTCAAATGTGATGTGTTATTAATAAAAAATTGTGTTCCATATCCGTCTGTATTTTGTAGTTGTTAAGGCAACTGAAAACCCACTGTGATGCGTTTAATGATGTTGAAGCCCAAACCATTGACATGTAAGGCTGTCCTCAGTTTTACATTCCCCTTAGCTTTTACATGCAAGGTAAGAAGCTTGAATGAATTGGAGGTGTTACTTACTCACAGAACAAGTTTATAGACTAAAACCCCATACAACCTAGCCTTTGTGTGCATAACACATTGATGTATAATGGGGATGCTTTCCTTTTATGCTGTTTAGTTTTCTTCCCCTCCTTGAAGCCAAGCTCTTGCGTCTTCCCTGTTGACTGCTCAGCTGCTGCCCAGACTGGTACCTCACCTCTCCTTGGTGGTGTGTTCCCACCATGTGTGCCACAGAGCAAGCAGCAGTGGCGTGGCTTTGTTCCCACCTCCCCTGACAGGAAAGCTGCTCCTGCTCTAGAGCTTTTTTGCACATAGCTGATGGCAGCAGTACAAATGCCAGTATCTGATTTTGGGAGTCAAAGTGCTCCTGTGGGAAACTAGCCCCATGAAAGTCAATACTTTCTTAAAAACCAAAAACCAGCCTCCTGTCACTGGAGATGGTAGCGGCTGAGGGAGATAACCGAAGGAGGGTGGGTGCTTGCAGAGGGAACGGGAAACCTGCTGCTGTTTGATACTGTTCCTGGCTTCAAGTAGGTACCTCTGTGTAACTCCCCTAGTTCAATTTCTTGAATTTCAAGGCAGCTCACTGACTGCCTAATGAAACTGTATTAAAGAACAGATGGTGAAGCCACACTCATGCCAATATACGGAGGTTACAAAGCAATATACCTCTTACTGGAGCACGGCAGTCACAGCAAGCTTCCTAAAAGTGCTGACAGTGAAACTTCTCATTAAACAAACAAAACTGTAATTTTCTTACTGCTTCCTTCAACTTCTTTTGAGACCAATAAGGTTGTCATGTTTCATTAAGCTGTACTTAATCAGTCTCTCTTTATAGCAAATTCAACCACAGACCACTTAGTCTCTCAAGTCCTGTGCCACTGTGATTAAACACTTGGCCTCGCCTAGCACACACCATACCCTTCCTATTTGAAAGGCCTCCAGACAGTGAGATTTGAGATGCTTTAATTCCAGCGGTATTTGCCTGAACTGCAAAAGAGCTGTAAGACCAGGTAAGAGCAGTCTTGTGCCTCCTAATAAAGGTGGTGCATGCCAGCTAGGCAAGGGGAAAGTACACTTAAAAAATGCTTTTAAAACAGCTCGGGCACTGCTTCGCCAGTACATTCCTTCAGTGCCTAATAATAATAGCACGTTAGCTTCTAATTAAACATGAGGCCACACTCATGAGTCTTGATTTTCCATGCCATCTTTCACAATAAGAGGCACCAGCTATGCATTACATAGAAGGCAACACAGCTGGCACTGGAAAAAAACAATGAAGGGATTGCAAATGACATGCTGCCAGTATTGGAGTGGGTATTTGTCCCTGTGAACCAGCCTTCCTTGGGGGCAGGAGGGGTGAATGGGGGTGCTAAATTAGCACTAATGCAGCAATTACGAATTATTGTTTTGTAAAGGCCTCCTGCGGGTAACTTTCCTGGTCGTATATGCTCTCCTTTGACTTAGCTGAAATCCTAACTGGGCTGCTGACCTAAAGCTTACAGGCATTTCTTTACCTCTTTCCAATCTTAGCCGTGTTCTTTAAAAAACTGCCCCCAAAGTGCACAGAACAACCTAATGGCAATATCAGGCTTTGTCCCTACTTACAAAAAAAAAGAACCCAACCCCAAACCCTCTACCACAAGAAAAAAAGAACTCCCCAGACCCAACCATAAATGCACACTTGCTATCATTTGACTTCTTTTCCCCCATTGAGGTGGCAAGTTGAACTCAGCTGCCCCAAGTCTGAGAGGAAACCTGTTCCCCACCCGCTTTCTGCCAGCCTCCCTCCCTCTGCTCCAGCTCATGCCCTGAGGCAAACCAAGGAAACGGTATGAACCAGCTCCTGAGCCCCCGGCTCTGCCCACTCACCCCTCCGGCTCCAGCCCTCACGCAAACCCCTAAAACATCCCCAACCCCCCCATTCCCAGCTTGGGAAGCAGCTGTGAGAGGTGGTGTGAAGGCACAGAGGGCTCCACGGAGCTGAGCCTTGCTCCAGGTCCCCCACACTACCCGACTGCTTCCACGGCAGCAGAAGGGGCTGTAAGGTGAACAGGAGTTCCTCTTGCTTGCCTCCAAAATCAGGTAGAGGTTGCTTGCAGGGTTTCTGCATACACCATCCTCACGCCTGCTTCCTTAGGGCTTCTGACTATGGGTGGCTATTTCAGCCCAAGGACTAACAAACATAGGAAAAAAAAGATACAGTGAAATGGCGTTTAGTGACCATAAGCTTCAGCTCTTCATCTCTAGATGTGCTTTTTCAACCTGGCCGCTGCCTGCATGCCTGAGAGAGGGCAGTCTGGGCTGGTGCCGGCTCCCCATGGAGGAGCCCCAGCAGCGGGGAAGGTGCCTCACACCATCCCCATTCCTCGTTCCTCCATCCCGGCCTCCCCCTCCGGGGGGACAGCGTGCAGCCCCTGATGCATTCATTACCTGTCTTCACAACAGTTTGTTCCCAGCACCCGGTACCTTTATTTACCTGCTACTTAGCACGAGGCGCTGCAGCGCCGTGTTTCTACAGGCCTCGAGAGGACTTGACAAGCCTGCGGTTCAAACACGCTCGGCAGCGGTGGCGGCAGCGAGGGGGGAGGATTGCTGGGTGATTGCACAGAGGCCCGGAGGCAAACCTCAGCCCTTTCATTCCTGCCTCCTTCTCTTGCACCACCACCTTGGCTCTGCACAGCAGGGCTGCAAGAAAAACAAGGCATGTGGGAGCTGCTTGACAAGGTCTCCTTTAGCGGAGAGGTCCGAGGAGGGGGATATCGGCTCTCTTCCATGCTCCTTTAACCCCAGCTGGGTGGCACAAGGTGCTGACTGGCTCACAGGTGTCCCCCCCAAAAAAACAGGCAAAGCCTTCAGGTGTCACAGTGTTCTGCTGCTGGGGTGCAAACCTGCATCACCTCCCTGACTGCCCCTGGGCCCAGCTGCTGATCAGACCCTGCGCCTTGGGGAGGGGGCGTCCAGCCTTTCCCCTTCCCTCCTTGTCTGAGACAGGGAGGGCTTTCTTCAAGCCGCGTTGATTTTGATCTGTTTCTTTGAAGCAGACCCACACAAGCAAGGAAGAAAGACTTCTGGGCTTCTTTACACACAAGTCCTGGGGCCAGGTGTTGGAGGCAAGACGTCAGCTGTGCTTAGCCTGTCCTGTTCTTTGGCCAAAACCACCTGCACACACACCCGGGTCTCTGCATGAAGCCTTCAACTGCTTTTGCCACATGGATTCGGTGTTGCAGAGGGATGGATCATGCACAGCCCCGCTCCCCTCCCTCCCCTCTCCCTCCTTTTGGGACACACTATAACCTGAGGGCTGTGGCAAAGTGCCGAACACGCAGCGCTCCTATCGCCGACCAGAGCCAGGGAGGGAGGGAGGGATTCACAACCCGAAGCGAGTGCTGATTAAGCTGAGCGATGTAAGAGCAGAGGAAGCCCTTTCAGCTGGGGAGGTGGCAGAAGGCAGATCCCAACACGTCGTCACGCGGCGGCTGAGCGTCAGGGGCTGCGGCGGCGAGACGCAGGGCCGAGGGCAGCGTGTTGGGGCTGGGAGCGGCACGGGGAGGCTGTGCCAGCAGAGAGGCAGCCACCACAGCCAGCTGGGCCAGGAAACCATTGCTGCTGCGCTGGAGGATCCCTAAGCTTGTAGGGAAGCAGGCAGCAAGGCACTTGAGCAAAAATGGGGTTTAAAATCACTGCTGCCACCACCTTGTGTTTTTGAAATGCTGTGGGAGAGGCTTCCAGGCTTTTCTCTGCAGTTATGTAGAGCAAAGACCATTTAAAAGCTAAAAAAGAGCAACTTGCGATCTGCACAGAAGCACCTGGCTCTAAGAGACTCGAGTAGAAATATGCAGAAGCGCAAGATAGATACTACACCTGTGGCAGTGACAAGGGGAATGGTGCTCTGCACTGTTCCCTGGAAGAGCAGGCAAGAGCCCATCTGCAGGCACTGCTCCCTGGGGCAGGCTCTGCCCCACAGGCAGAGTAACCCTCAACGGCAGCAGGAATAAGGGCCCACGGGCTGCAGACTCACAACATGCACAAGAGACAAATTTGCCTGATATTCTGCCCCCGCCCCCAGTCTCCATCACCCGATGGGATCGGAGGAAATAAATCCTAGCTGAGCCAGTTTTCACATGAGTTCATGCCCTGACTCTGCCTCAACAGGGACTGGGTCCAATACATTTCCTTTTTATCTATTTAAATAGCATTGCTTTTCTTAGTCCAGTAACAGGCAAAACATGCCAGGTCCTGTGCTGCCATTACAGATGTCTGCCATGTGTTTTAAAACCCCCAGTGAGGCTGGCTTCGTCCCAGCACCGTCTTGCTCTTTGCAAAGATGCTTAGCTAGGGGCATCCCAGGAGGTTAAGCAGGCCACAATTATAACTGACACTGGGAACTGTTGTCACAGGAGCTATATCCAAAAGCACACATGCAATGGGGTTTAGACATTTCCAAAATCAAAGTCTAGAAGCGTGCACGGGGTGAATATAAAGGCTGACTTCAGCCCAACCTGAAGTCTCAGGAGCTCACAAAAATCTCCAACATATTCCTTTTAAAATAAATAAATAAATTTTAAATCTAACCAGCAGACTAGTCCATCCCAGCTTGAAGAAGATGCTAGATGCCTTGAGATTAACTTAGCATGACCACCAGCTTCCCAAAGCAGTAAAGCCTTTGTTCCCCAGTATCTTCCCATTCGGTCCCAATTCCTGAGCATGACAGCATACAGGGATATGCAGCCTGGTACAGCTGGGTTACAACTCGTATAGTACCTTCAGGATAGGTGGGAGGTACCAGACTTTCTCCCCATATTCATAGAATGGTTTGGGTTGGAAGGGACCTTGAAGATCACCTAGTTCCACCCCCCCTGCCATGGACAGGGACACCTCCCACTAGACCAGGTTGCTCAAAGCCCCATCCAGCCTGGCTTTAAACACCTCCAGGGATGGAGCTTCCACAACTTCTCTGGGCAACCCGTTCCAGTGCCTCACCACCCTCAAAGTGAAAAATTTCTTCCTAATATCTAATCTAAATCTACCCTTTTCCAGTTTGAAGCCATTCCCTCTCATCCTATCACTGCATGCCCTGGTGAAAAGTCCCTCCCCATCTTTCCTGTAGGCCCTCTTTAGGTCCTTGAAGCTCCTTGTTTTTCCACAAAAGGATGTATGATCCCATGCCCCAACTGAGCTCCCCAACCGACCACTGACGTGCAGCCAGGGCTTTCTGTTTCCACTTGACCTAAACCCAGATTCTGATGGTGGTTTGTTAAGGAAAGGCGGTACTGCATCATTGCTCTCCAAGCCAAACTGCTTTTAGGATCACCTCTGTTCTCCCCTCGCCCTTTGGTCTCCTGACATATTTCTCAGTGCACCAATTGCTTTAGTGCAGCAAACCAGGCCAACCAGCACAGATGCAGACAAGCTCCCTTGCCACAGCTACAACTCACTGCGTGCATTGCCTGTTCTTTCACCAGAGCAGTTTTCAAAGCAAAAAAGCTTTGCAGAGTTGGAAAATGAGGGGCTCACTTCCTATCCTCGGCTCTGCCAGCTTCTGGGAAAGACAGAAGTACAGAATCGCTCCCGGCATCCCCTCCCCAGGTCCATGGCAGTGCCAAGGACACAGCCCCAGACACGCTTTCGGCACAGCACCCTTTTCTCCTTCCTCCTCGCAGGCCTGCCAGGATGAGGCAGCTCTGCGGCAGCCCTTTGCCCTGGGTGGCGAGCGAACCCCGGCAGCCCGCACGGCGTGTGCTGGCACGCACCGCGCTACAGGTGGCTCCGGCTTCACCGCCGCCTGCCTTTCCATGGCAGGAGGCTCCTGCCCAGATGAGGCTGCCTGAGGTTTTTCCAGCCGGCTTTTTGGCAGGGAGGCGGCGTTGCAAGATGCCGCTGGACTTTCTCCATTTGTTTCTCCCCATTAGTAACCAAAACAGCTGCTCCAGCCTTGAGCCCAGGGTAAAGCCTGACGGTGAAGCAGTGGTAATTAGCCGTGCTGGCAGAGCACCCAGCAAAGCAAAATGGCTGAGTAGTCATCATGGCTTGTAACCAGCCCGTGCCAGTGAGGAAGCTGAGGCCTCCCTGGTCCTCTCATTCCTCCATGTGAGCTTCCCTCACCTCTCAATTAGTTACCTCCTTCCTGGAGAAATTAAAAGAAAAAATAAACTAAAAGGCCAACAAATGCAGAGGAACACACCGGCTTCTCCCCACCGGCAGAGACGTGTGCCTGAAGGCGGGTGCTCCGCTTCCCCCTGCCAGGGTGCATGCTGGTGGCCAAAAGGCAGGGGTGAAGTGGGGCTGGCTTGGGGTCAGGCAGAGGGGGCAGCTCCCTGGTGGTGGCACAGTTAGCCAAGCTCGCCCTCAGAAGGGGACTTTTTTGCTCCATGACTTTTTGGAGGCAGTGAGGCTGTGCCAGCCCCCTGACAGGGTCTCTCCAGGCTGGAGTGGGCCAGAAAAAGCTGCTCCAGGGGAGAGCGTCATTCATAGAATCACAGAATAGTCAGGGTTGGAAGGGACCTCTGGAGATCATCTAGTCCACCCCCCCCAACGACAATTCCCTTAACGACAGCAACCCATTTCCAAGGGATTTTATGCATCCGACTCCCATTAAAACCAGATGGACGCTGACCTAAGGGACTTGGCTAGCACTGTGCTTGACGCCTGCAGGTGGCTGGGACTGCTCCTTCAGATGATGCCACCTCCTCTCCTCCCTCCTACCCTGTGGAGGGATCGGGCTGGGGGATGCACCACAGCACCCTGTTGCCTCCCACCAGCCGACAGCCCCGTGTGTGCTCTAAGGCACCCAGAAAAAATCCACAGGGCCTAACGTCAGATTGTTGCCATGTAAAATTCCCCAAACTGTGCTCTGAGATGTGCTGGAAGGGGCCCTCAAGTGTGCCACCAGTTTGTCCCCTCTATGATCGTGCAGGCAGGGCTCTCCCTTGGCCTCTCTCCCTCTGCCCTTTGCTCAACTGCTCCAATGCAGCTGGTGTCACTGGTTGGCACAAGCATCACAACGAGGCGGGACGGCTTCCCGGAGAAGGACGCGATTTGCCGATCAGCCCCGTGGCGAGCATGCAGCAACCCCAGCTGCTGCTGCGTCCTTGCTGCTGTTTGTGAGCAATTAACAGGGACATGGGACAGGGTGAGGCTGGGCGAGGTAGGAGACCAGAGGCAATAAGGATGGGATCTCAAGCTGTTTCAGCTTTTTAATATGGCTCTTTCTTCACTGTGATCACAGGGACGGTCGGGTGCCCGTGCATGTGTACCTACCTACACAGGCACACGCAGGCTCGCAGGCACACATGTGCCTGCTCTCCACCTGCACACACACGGGCATGCATCTGCACGCACGTGTTCACAAATGCATCATTCATTTCTTACTTTCACAGTGAAAATCAGCCACTTTTCAAGGCAGGGAGCTCTCAGACCACTACCTCCACCAGACTCACCCCAGCCCAAGCCACATAATGACAGGGCTGTAACTTTTTGCTTTCAGAAACAGACTACAAAAATGAGAAAGGAGACGGCAATAATGTACCGCTGCTTGTGGAATGCTGTGCTAACCTAATCCCAGCGACCACTCAGTACCACAGCAGTTTGCAGCTTTCCCCTGTAAGCTACTCCATCCCAGCTCCCTGTGGTCTATCAGAACATCCAAGATGACTAAAGGCAGCCTCGGGGTGTATCCCTCGAGGATGCCACAGGTTCGAGTCAGACACATCACAGCACTGCCGCAACCACGTAATCCGCTCCTGTGAGATACTGCTGCTGTCAGAAAGAAATCAAATCCTGGCTGCAAGAGAAAGAGGAAGGAACATCCACTTGCGGAGCCATGAACACTGGTATGGTTGTTCCCATTCAGATATTCCCAACCTGATAAACGCAACGTGGATCAGACCAGCATTCCCCAAGTTCAGTATTTTGCCTCAGAGTTTGCTGTGTTAAAAGCCTAAGGGAGAATTAAAACATAACCCCACTCTAAGCAGTTAGGAAATAAAATGTTAATAGGAAAAATGCCTTCTACATCCCAGTAATTTATCACAGTGTTCATATTATCTATAATAAATTTTTAAATATTTACAGAATCCTATACTGTTCTTAACAGCTACCTTTTTAAAATATTTATATATACATACATATTTTTTATATTTTTATATACATACACACACACGTGTGTATGTGACAACCCTTGAAAGCATGTATTTGATCAGTCTAAAGACATGCTGCCTTTGGATTCTGCTTCTACCTCCCGTTGTGGCAGAGTAAGTCATCTTTACCTTCTCTCTAGCAGTCACATGAGACACAGGATACAAACTCTTACAGTTTCCTCTACGATGCTGCTTATCAACAACAGCCCCAGCCTCATCCCAGCCCAAATCCAAACCCAACAGCCAGGACTTGGGTCCAAAATGGTCCACGCGGCTGCTGTTCCTGCATCACCAAAAACGGGAGGAGCTGGGACCAACTTATTTACTTTTGACCTTATATCTTTGCAGTGGTTTATTTCTCCCCCCATCCTCCAGCTGCCATCTTCAACACACTTTTTAATAACTTTCTTCGCTGATGGAGCAACAGTCTCAATTTTACACTAAAGGGCAGTCTTTGATCCATAGAGAAGGTATTTACCAAGTATTTCTTACAGCCATTGAAGCCATACGCATGCACACAATGAGTAAGCAGTCAGCTGCAGTGCCAGACCGCTTTTACAAGCGGGACATATCAAGCCTCCTCCTGCCCTTCTGCTGTTCTCCCAAGCTCTGTTTGTTTTTCTGCATTTGCTCTAGACCCTAAATACATTCCAGATTAAGAAAATTTACCAGACACCAAGATGCAAGGGGCAAAAATTTCCAGCCAAGCGGACCATGGCCTGCAGCAAAACTAGATTTATTTATCTCAGCTAAAAGCATCCCCTTGCCCCCTCCTGATGCCGGTGGGTGCTGGGGGCTCCATGCCAAGCCCTGGCTGCTTCTCACCAGCCACACGGCAAGCGGCAGCTGCGCCCCATTGAAGTGCCAGAGGATTATGGCTTCCTCGAAGGTCTCCGGAGCAGCTTTATCTTCCTCGATCAGATATCAAAGCTCCTCTGCCAATAGTGAGTGACAGGAGTAGACCCAGCCAGGGAGATGTGCTCCTGGACAAGGCTGCAGCAGGGTGCTGCCACCAAGCCCCCTGCCCTGGCAGGGCTGCCCACAGAGGGGGAGAGCCCCAGCACTTAGTCTCCCCTGGAAAATTTAATTTCTGGAGAGGTCTGTTGTGGGGAGAGCTGCGGGTCAGCTCTTGAGAGATGCTGGGGCTTTGGGGGCAGCTCTGCTGCTCCCCGCAAGAGGTTGGGAGGTGGGTGAGCCAGAGGAGGAAAGTCATTGGCGTCGCTGTCGCTGGAGAAACCTGCCAGTAGACCAGAGACAGCCTCAGCTTTTGGGTTTGCCCAGCCCCAGTGCTTTTTAAGTCCTTAATGACCTTCCTGAACAACCAACCCAATCCTCCTGTTTTGCCCAAAAGGCATTTGGCTGACGGCAGCGAAGTTAAGATGTCAGTACAAACGCCTCTCTGTTGCCAGCAGAGTTTGGCTGCAGTATCTGAATTGTGACATGGTTAATATGTAATGAGGTTATTAATATTATATTGTGACATACTTAATATCACCAGATTTCCACTGAATATGTAATTGTTGAGGAGCCAAGAAATAATCCTTTAACTACGGATTAAATTTAGTCCTGTTTGACATCCCATCCTTTGTTCAAGCCATTAGAAGAACCCAGGCTAGGAAGCTATCCTTGTTCCTCACCGGAAATGCTCAGATCCAGCTGAGATTTTTTTTTTTTAAACATATATGCAAATAAGAAGTTATGAGGCTTTCCAAGGAATGGCTGCTCCAAAATAGAGCCTACTTTGTGCCTAGGTTACATTAGATGGTGTTCCCTTGTTTTAAAAAGTACATTAAGTTGCAAACTTATCTGTCCCATCTTTCTTTGACCTCGTTCTTGACTGCAAAACTTCACCCAGCAGACCTTAAAGACATCTCCTAGATGCCTACATTTTCTTGTCCCCGAAAGCAGCAGGTGCCAGGGGTGCTGTCACTGCAGGGTGACCCGGCTGTACCTCCTGGGTGCGTAGGTGTGCCTACAGCCACCACACATGCCAACGGCCCAGCCTGCCCTTCTTTTCCTTAGGTGTGCCAGCTGCCACTGGAAGAGTGCTTAAGCCTGCTGTCTTCACCTCCTGCTCCTCTTCTAGGTCCTGCCCTTTGAGTCGTCAGTGATTGAACGTATCCAGAGTTGGAGGGTGAAGCCTCAATGACTCATGGTAGGGTGGGAAACGAACACAAGGGACAGGCCACGTGTTTCAGCCCCTGGTGCGGATTTTTCCTCCCCTCCGTATCCTGCGGGGCTGTACAGTCTACTCTGGTGAAGCTGTTCCAGCACTTTATGGAAGCACAGCTGCCAACACCCTCTGTAACTCAGCCCACCTGTAACTCAGCCCAGTCACTGCAGTTTCTTTCCCCTCGCTCCTCTGCAGGGACTTTCTCCTTTTCTTCTCTGCCACCTATGGGGGAGGTCCCACGAGGTCCTTCCTTCACTTCCTCCTGCCTTGGCTGAGCCAAGTTATTAAGGATCTCTCTCTAACAGCAGTGAAATGGGGCAAGACACAGGAAACATTGATTCAATGAAAAGAATGCCAACTCCTGAAACAGAAATGTGGAGGAGGAGGAAGAAAAATCAAGGCGGCAGCTGGGAAAGAAAAGCACATTGTGGAATTATCCAGCATCCCTGTAACAAAATCAGTTATTCAACTACCTGTGAGGGCATCTATTTGCATTATTCATAGGGTATTAATTACAC
>VZSZ01003699.1:291067-319385 GCA_013398815.1 Ibidorhyncha struthersii
TGCAGCAGGTAGCCCAGCAGCACTTTGCTGCCTCCGCTCCCCCAACACAGCCTATTCAGTTTTCTCATCCTGCCTAATTATGACAATTACTTTCTTATCCTCCTCTTTTATTTCCCTCTACTAGTATTGTTTGAGCCAGCTACTACAGCTTTAATGTCCTTGTAATAAAGCTGTTCTCTGCAAAGACCCCACCCAAGATGGCACCATGATATCAAGCTGGTATCAGGTAACAGCAGCACTACAGCTGGAATCAGCTCTCCACCAGGTGTTTTTCTGACAGCTCCTAACAAAAAGGAGTTTGTGGGTTTGTTTGCTTTCCTCTGACTGCTGCACCTCTCCATGGCCTTCTCTTACCACCCCTTCCTGCTCAGCACGTGCTGGACGAACACAGATGTGCAGTCTCAGAGGCTTTTTCAGAAGTGGCAGGTGTACCAAGGAAGGGCTCAGCCGACTGCCTAAGCACGGCATCCCAGCTCCTCGAAGCTGAAATGCATGGCACCAAGTGTCTAAGAATCACTGAGGACTTGTGCTTACAGCCCTCCTGCAGCAGGACTAGGCAGCTCGTGCTGTGAGGGCTCCCCTTCTGCACATCCCAGATCACCATGCAGGGGCTGTATGCAGAGCACAGCGGGTAGCATGCTTACTAATTAATTATTGAGAGTGCCAACAAAGAACCAAAAGAACACGTTTGCAAGTGCTAGAAATAGATGACCAACCCAGAGACTAATAAAACAGGGGGAATAGGACTAGTCAGTCCATCACAGTTGTTTAGGTTATTCATGAAATATAAATTTTCATAGCCAGGTGGGATGCAGCACACCCAACTTTAGGCCTCCAATAGGTCGCAAGTGTGCAGAAGTTCCCTCAGCAGCCAGTGGAGAGAAAAAGAAGAAAACCCAGTGTATTTATTCATCGCACCTCCCTTGGATACTGAGCTGTGTCTCTGGGTGAGCTGAATGCCCTGCACTGACCAGAGAGGGAGGGCAGAGTACCCACATGAATCTCTGGGAACTGGGCTAGACAATGTAAGGAGTCACATCCCACCAAGGCAGCCTTTGTTGTTAAGATACCCCCAGGAAAGGTACACAATAAGCAGCTCCTGTGACATGCCTCAGGGTATCTCTGGAGTTATGAGGGGGGTTGGTCTAGGAGCTGGAGAATTGGGCTCATGACTGTGTGTTGTACAGTCTCTTGAAGGAGGAAGACGGCTGTGGTGGTAGCAGAGCCAAATATCTCATCTGATGGGTCGTCCTAGGGTAAGCACTCCCTGTGTATCAAAGATAATTGTCTAATAGGTTGGGTTGAGATGACCAGGCTAATGGGCTGACAGTAGGGGTAGGGTTATGCTTATGGACAAGGACAGAAGGAACTAAAGAGCTGGGTCTACTGCTGTGTTAAAAGCAAGGACCAAAAACTTAGAGTAAGTGCCACTGTCTCTAGGGGTAAACGGGTCATCAGCCCTTGAGGAGCTAGCAGTGCTTCACCAAGGTAATCTCCTGTGTTCGGGTTGGGGCTTAGGGCAACAGGGATGCCCTGACAGAAGTTGCCCCGGGTGACACGGGCATGAAGGCAAGTTTCTGAAGGGCTCTAGATAATTCTGAAATTGGCTGAGGACTGCTTGGTGTAGGAAAGCTCACGGCTAGAGGGGTAGGCTAGATGATCGTTTGGTAGAGGCAGGTCTGAGGAAGTTCAGAACTGAATCAAATGCAGCCTAAAGACAGAGGACACGGCAGGGTGCCAGCAGGGATTATCAGCATGTATTTTGTGTTGGACTAAGACACTCTTTGCTAAGGCTAGAGTCAGGATTAAGAACCACAGGATCAAAAGACGTAACTGGAGCAATGTTACCTAGAAAGTGAATGCAGGCCAATGGTAGTAGTAGGGACACGTAACTCTCAGCCTTCCCAGTAACACCTAACCATTTCCATTTGTCCTAAACAAAGATTTTCCATTCAACATTCCTGGTACCAGCCTCACATTCAATAGCCAAGCTTGCCACTCACTTCTCTTCATAATGAGGATCATTTCTGCTTTTCTGAGACCTAACACCTGTCCTGCCTCTTGCTTAGGCCACAACCCCTACTGCTTTTACACTGTAGTTTCATGTAGACTAGGTGCAAACCATAATGCCTGTTCAGTGAGTTAAATCTGGCCTAGAATAATCAACACTGAATTCACGCCAGGAGGCACTGGCTTACAGAAAAATCTCATCCCACTTCTGAGCAAATCAAAGCCAATTTGCCTCCCCATGATGCAACTCTTATCTTAGCTAGACAGGCTTTGCAGATGCTTATAATATAATCAAACTCTTCAGCTTCTGCTCTTAACACTCTATTCCAGTGATGTTGAGATGAACCTAAATGAATTACGACCCTTATGCCCCAGGTGATGCTAACTCTTGGGTTTTACAAGACTACAAGAACCAAACAGAAATTACAACTCTTTGTGAGCCAGCTTGAGCCCTAATGATAGGCTTCATATGCTTGCTTACAGACCCTGAGTTGGTACAAAATGCGTGAGCACTCTTCCACCCCCATGGTAGCCATCCTACTTTTAAATGTGTAGCAGGGCTCAGCAGAACAGAACACAAAGCCCAAGAGCTCTTCAGCCCATGCTAAGCCAAACCCTAACCATCATGCCTTCTGCTATGTTTAAAAAAAACAAAACAACACACCTGAACAAATCAAAGATCAATGTTTTCCCTCAGGATGCCATCTTCACTATTGCTTTTTTAGCCTGGCAGGCACACGCACATACGACCCGTGCAGCTCTTCAGACCCTTACCCTGCCACGTGGTCCCTCAGACACAGGAGCCACAAACCTTCACCCCTGTGGCACCAGTGCTAATCAAAACCCAAAGGCAGTGGAAACATCCCAGAAAGCTTAGGGCAGGGCCAGAGCTTCATTCAACAGGAGCTGAGGAGTTTCTTGTTTCACCATGAGGTAAAGCTGAGGGCCCGGGATGAGAGCCTGTGCAGCATCCTCAAGGGCTTAATTGTTTTTCGTAAGGATGAGCTCCTGTGCTAACATGAGGGCCAGGAGTAAGAACAGCAGGGTTTGAGGAGCCCAAGTGATTCGCAAAGCTCAGATAAGCAGGAGGAGGGCTGGCATTAAAAGCAGCAAATGACTTTTGGACTATTTTGGGATAAGGCAGGGACTTCTACACATGCGTCTATGGGCACACACTTAATGCTTGGGTTGGAAGAGCCTGTTTTCCTGCTGTAATTGGCCCAGTGGGAAAGCAGGATGGGAGCTGGTGTCACACTGTCAGGGTTGTTTAGCCCTTCTCACCCTCTCAGTGGGCACTATCTGGCCAAACTCACCATCAGCTCCACCCGTGGGGCCTTCCCAGCTCCAGCAGCAAATCTCCTTTTTCAGGCCATGCTGACTCTACCCTGCCCGATGCTGATACCTCAGCAGATCCAGCATCTGGTGTCTCCTAACCACCCTTTGGCAAACAGCAGTCACTCACCACAGCTGCCAGCAGCCCTCTATTACATATCAAAGGAAGAGGATTGGGCAGAATTAGGGATCAAAACAATGCATGGAAGTTCTCAGTCTGCTTCTGAATCAGCCAGCGCTTGCAGGCTCAGATTAGAGATGGTGCCACTGGAAGCCAATAGCTCTTGCTTTTTTCTGGGGCAGGGAGAGTCTGCTGGGATGCTACGCTGTGGCATAGCAGTTTTTAAGTATAGGGTTGGCACTTTGGCCCAAACTCTACGGCAAATGATAAATCCTGCAGATTTGCATAAATACTGGTGTCAGTCTGGATGGCTTCTGTGTAACTGTGGGGCATGTGTGGATCTCCTGGATATACAATAGCAGAAGCAAATAACTTAATAGGTGTGTTGTGACTAAAGCCTGCTTCAAAGGCTGGAGTTGAAGTCCTGATTAAGAAAACCAAGGGATGAAGAGCTAAGCTGATTTACACATTTTGCAACACCTCCCAAGGTAGAATGAGGGCTGCTGGTAATAGCAGCAAGCATCTCCCGGTTTGTCTTCAGGCACAAATTGTTCTCCAGGCAAACACATGTAAGCCTAGAACTGGGCTTAATATTAGGGAAAGAGGCATCAGGGACTCAAGACCTCTTTATTGTTGTTTTCTCTTAAACTTAGAGCATTACAGTGGATGCTGCCCTGGCAGGAGCTTACTGATATATTTGGCACTCACTGCCTGGCTGGCGCCTTGGGTCAATCAGGGTGCTGCAGCCAGTGCTCAGGCACTGGCGCCGATTGAACAACTTTTTTGCTCAGGCCCAGAAGGTCCATGGGGGATTAGTTCAGGTTAACACCAGAGCCATCTGCCTTCACCTGGCTATCTAGCAGCACCTTTGCTCCTCAGCTCTAGCATGTGGAACCACCTAGGCATAAGATGCCCCCACACCCCCTGCCCCCAGCACCACACAGCCAGGCTTTTTGCCATTTGCTCCTGCTCCCTGTTTACCCCGTGCTATTCTGCAGCCCAGATGTGTCCTGACAGCCACTAGACAAGATATATCATAGCCAGGGAACACAGACAAGTCATCAGGGAAATTGCTTGGCAGCTATAACTTCAAGAGTACACACACTGTTATCCCCCACCCCACTCCTCCAATAGCAGATGTTGGCCTAGATGACCTCTCCAAATGTTTCCATTTCCAGTTAATTCATCTTTAATGTACAATTTTTTTTAAGTTAAAAAGAAGACAAATCTTTGATTGGTAAGGTTATTGTTATCTATTCGATTTGAAGAACCTCTGTTGACTCTTTGAATAACTCCCTGCTTCAGGTTAGTATTATTGGAAATGCCATTGAAGAACATGCCTAGCATGAAGCAATAAGAACTATGGTTTATAAATTAACACTTTATTGCAGTAATCTTTCACATGAGAGGTACCTCTGCCTTGTTTATGTACCCCTGTCCACCTTCATGTGCAAAAATAATGCTCTATGAATTTTAATAGATATTGGAAATGCTCACTGGAGTGAGAACAGACTCTTTTCACTGGCCACAGACATAATACAATGGCACTAACATTTTTTTCCACCATGCTCATTTTTTGATCCTGGCTTGTTATTTAATAATAAACCAGGCTGAGAACACACTGACTCATCTCTTGTTTTCTCAAAATAGTGAGAAGTTTTATTTATTTTTTTTAATCAGTAACTACCTGAGAGAAAGGAATGCCTCATAAGATAAAGGCATTTAATTAGTTTGTTTGCTGTTAAGAAAAATATGTAGGTGGATGTGGGCGAAATGCCAAGCCAAAGTGGTCTGGCTTTACTGACAGTTCAGCAAAAGAAAAAGATTAGACGTCATGGAAAAAATTACTCCCTGAACAGGAAAAGCTGGACACGGCACATATTTCTCTTCATGATCTAGCTTTGTAACAGTAAAAGGAACCACTAGCATTAGCTAACAGAACGTACTTAGGGTGTAAGAGGGCTACAAAACAAAAGAGTAGCTGAATTGGAGGACTTTGCCAATTACATGAGATTTCTTGCAAATATCTTATTTTTCATTATTATCATTATTAACATTATTATAACAAAAGTGAGTGCTTCCTCCTGTCCCCCGACTGCACAAAGACCAACACGTCAGTGCTGTTCAGGGGCACTGTGAACATTTGGCTACGCTATATACATTTCAGAGCAGACTCAGATGGCTACTTTCATTTATAATTCAGAGCACACTACAAAGCAGAATACTTTTTGTAACCAGGTTAGCAAACAAACAGCACTGTATCAATCATCCTAATCTTGATTTTAATGCTTTTCACATTCCTGCGGACATGAAACACTCGAGATACAACGTGCTGGAATCCCAAAACACAAGCAAACCCGGAGAGCCCAGAGGAGCACAAGCCTGTTTAGACTTTGGCCATTCTCGCTGAAGGACACGTTTGCATCGCAACAGGACATCCTTTGTACTCTGTTCACAACTGGATCCTTCTGCTCCACGGCTGCCAAGGAGCTATTCCCCACACTTGAGTTTGTGCCACATCCTGAAGCGGGAGCGCACCTGTCTGTACTGAGTTCCTCTCCAGGGACTGCAGGGCATTTCAGACAAAGCTTTCCAGCTGGCTGCTACATCAGGAAAGTCTAACAGCATGTTTTGTATACAGTATTTTATTGCCAGTCATCCTTTACCCTTTAGACTTTTGTCCTAGATAACAACCAACCAGCTCCATACCTTTCCCGAAATCCATGATTATATCATAGTGGCCTGGCTTATTTTATGATCACTCAATTAACTCCCACCTTTGGATTGTTACATCGGTTTCAGGACTGAAATAGCTAGTCCATTGTTATCTGTCTCCTATTTCTGACAACAGTTGTTTCTACCATGTTGGAGGAACCTGGCCACCTGACTGCTTCTCCAACAGACCTTCCAGAGAAAGATGTCAGTGAAACTGGAGGACAAGTCTTATGAGGAACGACTGAGGGAACTGGGGCTGTTTAGCCGGGAGAAGAGGAGGCTGAGGGGAGACCTTATCACTCTCTACAACCACCTGAAAGGAGGTTGTAGAGAGATGGGGACTGATCTCTTCTCCCTAGTGACAAACGACAAGATGAGAGGAAATGGGTTCAAGTTAAGCCAGGTGAGGTTTAGATTGGATATTAGGAAAAACTTCTTCACTGAAAGGGTTATCCAACATTGGAATAGGCTGCCCAGGGAGGCGGTGGATTCAACATCCCTGGAGGTGTTTAAAAATAGGGGCAGACATGGTACTTGGGGACATGGTTTAGAAGTGGGTTTTGTCAGGTTAGGTTAATGGTTGGACTTGATGATCTCAAAGGTCCCTTCCAACCTCAACAATTCTATGTCTGTTTACCACAAGGTCCCACCCCTCAGACAGACACGATAGCTGCCTTAGAAAAAAAAAAAAAAATGAAACAACAACAAAATTCACATCCATGCTTTCTCCCATACCATAGGGGGCTGTTACAGACCCTCCCATCATACTGTCTTGGTTTTCCCTTTTATAATTGGGTTTGCGTGCATGACCACATGAGTGCTTGTAAAGGACTCAGTGGAGACAGTTTCTTCACAGCCACCCACCACTCAGTCCAGGTGTGTGTATAGGACACATTTGTACGCAAGTCTCCAGAACAAGTCAAGCCCAATGGGAGGCACCTAGTTTTGAAGACCAGGTCCAACATTTCCAGCAGCTGCTAGTGATGGCCCAGGGACCCACTGGAAGGGAGAGGATGGACATATGAACAGAAAATAGGAATTTACATCAGGTCAAACACCGTGAATCATGAGCAGATCAAAAGTTAGAAAAAATTAGCAGGTAAGTGGGTGGTCTGGTCCCTAACTGGGAGAGAGAAACCTGGCTCTTGCCCTTTTTTCTCCTGCAGGATCTTCCCTTGCATACACTTCTCCCATTGCAACTTCCAAATTCACTGTGCCCCAGCACAACTTCCAGCTTGTGCCCTTACAAAACTGCAATTCCCTTGGAAGATGGGCTGGGAACCCTACCTAAATAGACAGCAACTGGCTCAGCACTTCTCACTGCTGAGCCAGAAACACCAAAGGCAATGCCCACACCAGAGGCTAAAAGTGTGAGACTGTCGCCTGGGAAGCCACGGCTCAGGCACCAGTGGCAGCTTGTGTCCCTCAGCACAGCACCAGCAATCTTCCACGCTCCCAGGCAGGGTTTGCAACTGGTTATTTTACCCCTATTGCCATTGCATCAGGACTGGTGTCAGACACTTTAAGCCTTGGCTGGTTACTTTTCCTTTCTAGGGTGCTGGGGAGGGGGTGCGTGTCAATAAATCTGCATTTTACCCAATCTGGTCCTCCAGTACAAGGCTAAAGGCAACAAGTTCTCCCTACTACATTCACATGGCTTGCCTGGCTGCTGTCCTGCCAGAGAACACATGCTCCTCTGAGTTAATGTATTCCTTCATACTTTGTATCACTTTCTCTGGGTCACATCCCCTCTGGCATGATGACACAACTATCATGTTGCAACACATGTCCTGTAGACACACAGGTGTGGACCTCCCTCCTCTCTTGCTATTGCCCTCACCAGACTGGTGAGCTTTTCCCTCAACTGCAACCACAGCTGCTGTTTTTCACCAACGGATATACCTGTGCATGCACAGCTCCCATTGCATAGGGCTAGAGCCGAACCATTTCCTTGCTAGGCTGATTTTGGAAGCTGAGTCTCTAGCACAGAGATAGGAAACCTCCACCGCAATGACGACTTCCCCAGCATAGCTTGGTGCCCTGTGAAGTCCCACTTCTTTTCCCCATCCCTTCTATTGATCTTTTTCCACTCTCCATTTCCACCCCTTTCTCCCAAAGGATGCTCTGGGACTCCCAACTCCACACAGGCTGACGCCTGGCTTCAGGCAGCTCAGTGCTGCACAGGGGCTACAGTATGTCCTGACAACTTCAGGCTTAGCAAGCTGAAGAAACCTGGTGCTCTGGGGTGGGAAGTGCTGGGCAAGAGGGGGCACACAGCCCACTGGCTGTAGCTGTGTTCATATCACAGCTCCGTGGGCACTGTGCGGGGTCCAGAAGATACAGAAATACAGACTGGTGTGTGCTACTGGAAGAGCCACTGATACAGTACCTGAGGGCCTTCTGTGGCCCCAGGTAAGGAAAAGGTTTCTCACCCCCGTTCTAGTCAAACAAAAGCCTTTCCCCTCCACTTTAATTTCTGCACTTTCCATACTCAGCCCAGCCTAATATTCACTGCACCCACATGCAGTATTTAGCCATGTTATTAAGCCTTTGTAAACTGCAGCAGACACAGACCACATTATGTGAAAGATATAGAAATTAATGTAATTGTTTTTAAACATGGTGCAGTCTCCAGCATCAATTACATACTTAAAGGGTATGCATGGGAGATAATGGTAGGAGTATAAGAATGGCACTGGACAAACAGCTCTTGAAGAACATGAATTTCTAGTTCAAGAAGAAAAACCAAAAAAACTCAAGAAAGGAAGCCTGAAAGTTTCCATCACATGAAATGTCTCCAAAATGATTCATGAAACTTTTGTTGTGAAAATTAATATAATATAGGTAGATTTGAGGACTTAATTTTTTTTTCAATGTTCCTTATTTTTATTCCTTTGAATAGCATATTTTGATGCATATGCCAAATCATATTTTTACCTTGAAAAACCTTAAGTAAACAAATTGGCTGATCAGATGTTGGACGTGAACAGAGTGAAAGGAAAAGAATCAAAAGCGAGGCAATGCATTAAAGAGAAAAAGTTTGTCTTTGGCAATACACAAAGTAGGGTACGTTAAAAGTGCCAATTAAAAATGAAACAGGAATGAGGATTTTATACTTGTGAAACACATATTGACATGAATATAAGTTCTGCATGAACAAAAAGTTTTGCCCATGAAATAATCATCCCCAAACCCATGGCAAAAAAACGTAAACCCTAGCTCCTCGCATCTCCAATACTTTTGCTTTTTTTCTCCAGCAAGGATGTGGGGGAGAATGGTGAATTTACTGGCTACAAGAGATGTGGGTAGTGTTTTAAAGGTAAAAGGAAGCTCAATAGGAGGTGCAATGCTGATGGAAAGAGGAATGAGAGGTGAGAAGACTTGAAAATATATCCCTTGAGAGAAAACCTGACAACGTAAAAATAGAAGAGTGTTGGGGAATGGGAAGCTGACGTAACAGCCTGTGAGCAATGGTGAATATTTCCAATGCTTGAAGATTACAGTAGCAAGTTCACACTCAGCTTTCACTCCAGTGTCTGTCTGCTAAGCTGAGAAATGAGTTGGCTAGTAACTTGCACATTTCCTGTACAGTTCACTTGGGAACAGCATCATTTACTTATCATCAGAAGTTTTATTTAGACTCCAAGTAATAAGCTTGTCACGTAAGTAGGTCAAAGGCGTTATTTGAAACACAAGTATTGATCCCAAGATATCGTCCCCATAAAATCTTACAGTTAAATATTAACATACAGGGAAGAATCTAGATCTGGGACATTTTTCATACTTTAAGCTGCACCCAATTATTTTCATCCCTTATATCACTTTCTTACTGTCATTGACATACATTTTTTTTCCAGCTCATCTTTTGCCTTAAAGGACAGCTCGACTTCTCTTTGTCTGTTCACATGTTGAACACAACCATCCATATTATCCTCTGTTCCCTACAGATGTTCAGTGGAGGGCTGTGCTGCATCCACTGACTGGCAGACGATAAAAACTCTCTTCCCATCAACTGCAGGCAGGCAAAGAGCATGCTGTGAGCTCACTAACAGAGCGGAACAACTGCGCTCCTCTACACATACACAGCCTTGGTTTAGAGGAAGAAAAAAGAAAGAAAAAAACAGCTATCATGAGGACAGAGCATAATGACACTTGGAGAAGGTGGTTTATTTCAAAGTTTTGCAGAACAGGGGCAGCTTGGGTATCAAGTTCTCTGAAGCAAGGGTCAGCTTTGAGGAACCTCATTTCACAAATCCAAGTACAGAGGAGGGAGGANTAATACTGACAGCAAGAGCTCCGAGTCCCCCCTCGCTCTGAGGCTGGGTGGGAGTGGTACCAGCGGGCAGCCCTGGTGTCTCCACATGCACGCATGGGCACACACATGCATGGAAACACACCGGTTCGTCATCGAGTGTGCGTGAGCTGTTCTCAACAAGGACAGCTTATCAGCAAGACAGCTCTGAGAAAATGATAAAGGCCAATATAATTACACCTGCTTGTCTCATCGCTGGGTAAATATTGTGGGACTCATGCTGAGTCCCTTATAATTCATTCAAAGTCACCCTGTGACTGAGAAAATAGTAATGAAAAAATTACCTGTGTTTTCTCTATTAAAATATGTTTACTGGTATAACAGCACAGTGTAAAATGTCCATACTGTCAAAATGAAAGGTTTCTGGAGGATTTTCATTAGGAATAATTGAGTTTTGTTTTACAAGAAACATGGACGTTTTGTTCCCACACAGGATTTAAATGTCAACACTGGACTTCAAAACAGAAGTACTTTCTCAGCAGCTGCACCACTAAAAACATGCTTCCCCTGATTAAGTTTCATGGTAACTCCTATAATAAAGGCAGGTACTAGATAAAGATATTTTTTCCTTAAGGAGAAGAGGAAATCTCTGTAACTCATACTTGCTTGGAAAAGAGTTGAAGTTAACACATCTCTCCACAGTGGCGTGTTCCTTAGACTGGACAGAATCCATTGAAAAAGCACACAGAAAATCATGTAGCACATATAAAACCAATTAATTTCTCACTTTCCCACAGAGAAAATTGGCCATCGGGCATTTTCATCTCTGCATCTCCAAGTCATTACGTCCCAACCACTCACAGGATAAACTTCAGCTAATTAGATCACAGTCTCCCAGGTTTTAATCCTTGAATACGATTTAAATTTTGCACCATAACACCAAAAGCTCCTTGACACCGACAGCTTAATTTGCTGCCATTGATCGCTCCACTGCCATTTTAATCAGATAGGCTGCAGTGTCAGAGACCCACTGAATTAGCTACCTGTGGTGTAATCTTGGGTGCGTAATGCAGCGTTTTATATTAATAAAGGCTGATATCACCATGATGCACTCCTGAGGCAGATAGGAGATGCTGAAATGAGTGGAGTAATGAGGAACCCCACCCTTTCCATATATACTTATTAATAACTGGTTTCCCTTAATAAGGCTCTTCTAAAGGACAGGCTTTTTCCTTCCCAGCAGCCATACATAATACCCACATAAGCATAAACGGAGACATTTACTTCCAAAGCGTTGCTGTTACGCAATGTCAAAAGGTATATCTCCATCAAGGCAGGGGCACGTAAAGAGAAAACCAATATTAAGCCTAAGAAAGCAAAGACAGAGTGGGAACTGTCCTGTCTGCAGACAGGACAGCCCTCATGGACAAAACATTACTATTCCCATCCTCCCAATGGTATCTCTTTTCAGAGGAGGGGCCAGAAAGTGACATGCAAACCCCGCATCCCCTTGGGTTCACAGGATCTTAGTGCACTCCCAACATCATTACTGATTTCAGGAACCGGGCTGGACAACGCAGAGCAGCAGCTGGGCTGTAGGTCCTCCTGCCCTCAGTGCCACCCCGCTGCACAGACACCAGCCTCCAGCAGCAGAGAGGCAGAACACAGAAAGGGACAAACAGTCACAGCTACAACTCCTGGAGCTCATCTGTCACCATCCTTGGTCAGACGCCTGTTACACACATGCAACAGAAGAATCAAGGCCAAAATTTTCATGCTTTGTGTTGTTATCACTAATTTCCTGCTAACTGGCCTAGAAGTCCATCTGGCAGTCTGCTTTTGCCGTAAATCAAATCCTTTTTCTTTTTCCTTTGCTGTTGCCACAGAGCATGACATTTTCTCTCAACCCCTCCTAAAAATTCCTCTCTTTCTTGCTGTGCTAGCTTGCATTTAAGCTAATTGGAGAGAGATAGTCAGCCAAGTGAAGTTAAGGTCTGAGCACAGCTGTGTGTCATATCTCTCTGTCTGACTATAAAGATAAAGCTGGGTGGGACCCAGGGAGGAAAGCAGAGTAGAGGGTAGCTGGTGTGGGGCAGGAGTGAAAGACCCAGGAGGGAAACACACAGTATGGGAGGGGGCAAGTTGCAGGCAGTTCCTTGCCCAGTGCGGTGAATGGGGAGCAATGGGAGGATAACGAGAGTCCCTGGTATTTAAGTTTGACACACAATCCATCCCTGCAGGGAGGTGGCAGGGGAGGGGGGGGGGAAATGGAAATCCCCAAATCAGAAGGATGGGAACACAGTGTGACACAGTTCGTGCCTAGCAGTGTTCATAGCACTGACATGAAGGGCTACCCAGGCTACTAGAAGGATGGCAGCCATACCAGAGTCCTACCCCTCAAAAAAAACCCAAATCAACTCCCACCTTCTCTCATCTGCATATCAAGAACTTTGGTCCAGATCCTGAAAGCTGACCCCCAATAAGGGAGCCAGACCAACCCCGTGGACCTCTGGAGAGACCAGCAAGGCTCATTACAGGTCCCAGAGGTGGCCTTTGAGGAGTAACACTGATTTGGGGAGAGGTGTGTAAAGGGTCTGATACATCCCTGCAGATCAGAGGCCTCGAGCTGGAAAGGGCAGGCCAGAGCACTAATGAAGCATCTCTCCACACAAAGAAAAGCATCTGAAAATACCACAGCTCTACCATTACTGATTTTGAAGGAACACAGGAGGAGCTCCAGGCACATACAAGCCCCAAACCTGTACAAATATAGCAAGATGTGCACTTGCCTCCAGGAAACTGCAATGCGTGGCCAGGGGCTGAGGCAGCACATGGCTACCACAGGGCTGGTGGCAAGTACCCCAATGCTGGGTGGGCCTGTGCCCAGGCACTGTCACCCCTCCCCTCAATGCCCAGGCGGGGGTGAAAAGCCCAGCAGGGCTTTTGGGGAAGAGTCGGTGAAGGGCATGGCCCCAGTTGCCTCCAGCTGGCCTGCCTGCCAGCATGGGAAGTCAGGTAAGATGAAATGAAGGGATAATGAGGACAAGTCAACTGTGATCACTCCAGTAGGCAGCAACCTCCACACATCCTTGCCTAATTGCTGTGGCAATTTCAGTAAGACAGCACAGCGATGGAGGGGCTTGCAGGAGGACAATGTGCAGAAGCTGAGGAGGTTCTGTCTCCTCCTGGAGAGGATGGATGATGTCCAGGTGCCGTGCCAAGCCTTGCCTTGACTCAGCAAAGTCGCGAGTGTGAGACACGCACCCAGCCATGATCAGAAAGTACCTTGTGCTCATCACATGGAAAGTACTATGGCAACTGGAGGGGAACACAGGAGGGCCAGATCCTGAAGCGATTACTCTGACCTTACTCAGTGGGAATTTTGCCTGAACAACAACTGAGTAATGACTTCGCGTGTTGGCATACACATGACACACCATTGCGTTTTATATGGGAGTTGTCTAGATTTCTAATTAGTTTGCACTTGTCCTGGTCGTATTTTGACAAAACAGCACTAGACAAGCCTATCTTCTTTTCCCCCAGCCTGTATTTAATAGCATCTATGATGCATCTAGAAAACACCTGAGGGGGGCCTAGCTCCATGCTGCAACCTGAGCATAACTACAAGGTGCCCAAGTGTAAACTCACTGCAGGCTTTGGGCATGCTTCAGGGACAGTAGCAGGGAATGCCCAACTCTGCTTTGGATTACAACATGGACAAGAGCTTTTCCAGCAGGCACAGGCACCATTGTGCCTGGCTTGACTTTATCCACCACCTCCTGGCCCATCAGGTGCTGTGACTATGCCAACCGAGTGCAAAGATGTCACCCTGTGCTGTCTTTGCTGAAGGCTGTGGGGACAGCTGGGGTTTGCGGTACAAGGAAAGCACTTGAACACCATCTGCTCACCCTGATTTCAGCTCTGCCCACAAGCAGACTTTTACAATCTAGAGCATAGGTCACTAAGCTTCAGCTCTCAGGACAACCCTCCCCAGCACTGCCCACAGATTGACAGACGCCTCATCCTGTTTGTGGTTTAATGCTTCTCCACCACCACCACCACAGTTGGGAAGAAATCCCAAAGCAGCAGCATCTCCCATCCGGCTCTGCTCCAAGACTTGAAGGCTGCACAACCTCCTCCCCTCGCCCCGACACAGGCCTGACCCATGATGACTGTTCTCCCCAGCCCTGTTTCCTGGTCAAAGTTCTCTCACTCCTCTGAGCACACACTTAAGTTGTTATATAACACTCTAAGTGCTGTAAAGCATTTCAGCATCACTGAAACATCATGTCTGAAGATGAAAAATAAAACCCCACCACCCCCACAGATATGTGTCGCTAAACGTTATTGCAGAATTCATTCTGGTTGAGGCTGAAAGAACCAGAGTACACTGCCAGTTTTACAAGATGGCTCTTACTTCTTTGAATAGACAGAAAAGAATCCACTTGCAGACACCTAAAATTTTATTTATGAACCAAAAGGAAGATGCCTATGTGTAATTATGCAGCAATGTGCTTTCAGTCAGGGATTTAATAGTAAGATACAGAAAAGAAAAACACCATGTGTGTCAAACTAAATATTGTCTTTATGAAACATAGCGATAACAACAGAACAAACCAGAGACCAGAGTGCAACACAAACTCTGAACAGCCCAGAAAGGCACATCACTGTTCAATGGGAGGGTTCACATCCCTCCCACAACCTCACTGCAGCTGACAGGAGCATGAGGAGTAGCCAAGCCCAATGCGCTGCTCAGTCTGAAACCTCCACCTGTTGTGACAAGTGTGTTGTTATAGGAGATACACTGCAAGAGTCTGGCACCTTTAAAATCTATTCTGATCTTCAGATAAGATCAGTTTACTAAAACAAGCTCAGAAATTGCAAGGGTCTCTTTACCAGCTTAAAGGAGAGCAGTTTCAGAAAAGCTTTTTAAGGGCAAGGGTCAAGCGTGCAATGCCAAGTTTAATAGCAGCAATTTAGGATGCTGCTACCTGTCAAGCTATTTGTAACCCAGGTCTTTGCACTGCATAGCCAGCCACCAGCAAGGCTGTAAAACGGACCACGTGCCAGCACCTCGACCTCACCAGGGCTGAGCTCACAGACTAGTTCAGACCCTTTTATGGGCAATCACTTAGCACCAAAACAGCCGAAGGGCATGTCCACAGTATCTCTGCCACCAAAGGCAAACTTCTGCCAAAAGCCAGTTTGCCCTTAAACCATCATGGGCATTTCTGCTCCAAATGCATGTTTTAACCTCATTTTACTGTTTAACTGGCACAATTAGCGGTGTGTTCACATGAAGAAATAAATGGAGATGTAAGCATCTAAAAGCAGGCTGGCATACAACACCTGAGGGGTTTGTTTCCAAAACATGGAGGAACTAGGACTTCAAAACTGACCAAATGAGTCGGACTTAAGACTCCTTCTAGTTTTGAAGAGTGGCCAGATTTCCTATCCAGCTCGAGTGTGCTGTGACTAACTCCCCTCCAGTCTCATCAGACATTTTTTGGCATCACCATTAGTCTCATAGAACTTGCTCTGTAATACGGCATTTTACTGAATAAATATGTGGATATATATAACTTTCCTTAACTGGCAAGGAAGTGCACACTGAATAATCTATTGCTGAAGTTACCACACGGGGTAACTCAGCCACATTGCAACAGGATATATAAATCCCTGCATACATAAAGTCGGGGGGGGGAACCAACCACCATTACTCACTTGGATTTTGTCATTGTTTGACTGCTTTACAGACTAAATGCAGGAGGCAACAAGCATACGTGCATAGTGCCACAAAATGTCTCTGCCTTTTTCATATGTAATACAAGACATACAAGCTTGAGTTTCCTAACCAAAATATTTTTGGATGAAAAATTACACCAACCCCAGAATTTAGTTTTTTATTTTGCAGTTTCATTTTTTTTCTAGGCAGCTTAACACCACCTTTCTAAGACCAGTCACACAGTACAGAAATTCAGGTATACCATGCCCTTGTTGTTTTCTGCTGAGCTGAACAGTTAGATTTTTGTCATACATTTTCTACCCATCCAAGCCATACAGTCTTTCCTCAATGGAGATGTTTTCCAACATAGAAGCCTGATCCTAAAAGACAAAAGGACATGATATGCCCTGATTTCTGTTCCAACTGGACATCTGACAATCCAGCAGCAGCAACTGCCAGGCTCTAGTCTGAAGCATTTCTGGACCACATCTTTTAGAAAAGTTTTATATTCAGCATAAAACCATATAAACCCTCCAATAGACAGGCATTCCAAGTTGCATTCACCTGTAAATACCTACTTATCTGTTTGTATCTGCAGAGGTACAGAATAGTCACCTTCCCTAAGCATTGACCTCTGTACTTTTTTTTCAAGACATTCCTGTGCTGACAATAAACTTGTGCTTATATGAAAGGCTCCCTTTGTTTCACACTTTTATACAATCCAGTACCACTGATAATCAAACACTATGATAACAAAAAAAAAAAAAAAAAGAGAAGAGTCTTTCCTCCTCTGAAAAATCCCAAGTATTTTAAGTGTGGATGAGTACTTTGTCTGGGAAGCAGGAAGACAATGTGTCAACAGACAAGTTACCATCCAAAAGTATTAATGTTTAGGGCAGAAAAACAGATGTGGCAATAAAAGTCTTTTAAGGGCAATTCATTCTTGAAATTAAGCTGAGACACTTGTCAGTTGATGGATCGGCTTAGTGTGAGTAGCCTCCTTGCCTGAAGAAATTCCAGCATGAAGACGACAAAAAATGTAGTAGAATGTAACAAAATGATCTCTTAAAACTACACCCCACAAAAACATTTCCTTCCATTACTAGTTGAAAAGTGCCCTACTACAGATTTCTTGGGCTTACTTTTTATATATATATGCATTTCTTTCCTCACTGTGGGTTAGCACTGAAGTAAATTTCTCCAGAGAGGTTTAGGAAACAATGGGGAGAAGGAGTGGCTTGTTTGGAAACATAATGACACAGCCGGACACACTCAGTGTCAACAGAGATTTCAATGCACTTGCTCAAGAAGATATTATGGGAGAGGTCTGCACTGTAACTGGGTGAAATACTTCTCATTGTATCAATAATGTATCATCATTACAATGCAAATCGGTCCATATCAGGTTCTACCTTATGGCATCAGGACATTCATTATGAAGCCATCCTTGGTCACGAGAAACAAGAGGTCATTTCTTTCAGCACCCCATTAGTGACTTGTCTACAAATTCCTGAACTCTCAGCTCCAGCACACAGCTGGCATAACAGCCTTAGAGAGGATTACTTCATTTAAGAAGAAAAAGTAAGCTGTGTCTATTAATTAGATCTCTGTGTTGAAAGATACCATTTTAAAATCTATGTAGTTCATGCAAGTTACTGAAGGTTCTTCCTGACAGACTTTTATGTGTGTGTATATATACACACACAGAGCACTTCCTCCCATCCCCCCCAACAAAAAAGTGTTTTTGAAATAATTGTCTTGTCCATCCTGCCCCCAAGAAACCTGGTATTTGGAAAATTATTTCTTTAATGAAGGTATTTCAAATCACACTCTGAAACCAGAGTAAGAAAGCCTCAAGAATAAGACAGAGTATTTCAGACTCTTTCAAATTAAAATTTCTAATTGTCAGTGTTTGTGAAGATAATTTCTTGAGTAAATGGGACAATAGAAATGAATATGTTTTTAACTGATCTTCACTTCTTCACTTTTCCTCTTTGCTCTCCACACTGCTGCCCTCCCAAGTCTTTCTCCTCTCCCAAACAGACTCTTCAGAGTTTTTCTGAGCGCAGACTGGAGGGCTGTCACCTGCTCCACCAAGCCAAAGACCAGCATCTCTTCCCAGATCTTGCTGTGCAGCCCAGGTTCACGGCCCAGCTTCTTCCTCAGCTCCATCCCCACCACCACCAGCAAGGTGACCGCTGCCTCCACTCTGCCCCTTGCACTTCCCACCCTGCTCCAAGGCAGGAGTTCCTGTCAAGTCTCAGTAACTTGTTGCTACCAGAAGTGGAAGCTCCTGCTATCCTTCCTTCCTCCTCCTCCCTCCACCCACCCCACGGCAGTTAGCTGGGCAGAGGACACCCTGACTATTGGTGTGTGCAAGGGGGAGTGCAAGGGAGGGCGACTGGGTTTGACTTGTGACCTCTTCTTCTGCTTGCTTAATACATACCCGCTCTGCTCTCTACTCTTTCTTTGTATGAGAAGCCCAGCGGTCACACAGGGCTTCTAGTATTATTTAAGCATCATGTTCACCTTTGTGGAACCTGATCTTGCAGCTGACTTTGGTGGGAGTGGACTCAAGTGCACCATTTGCTTAAGTTAGTTTAATGCTATATTAGAAATATCCTCAAAACAAATGTAATTCAACTTCTTACTCATGCTCCCCACTTTGCATAACTAAACTTGTGACTGGACCTTTTGCTCTAGAGTCCACCTGGTATGCAAGCAATCCCAAACTTTATGGAAATGTAGACCCTTTCTATGGATATTAAGACTTGGCTGGCCATCTAAATACCAGTCTCAGTGCTACTCCTGGCTGTAGATCCAGCCTGCTCTTCACAGCAGAAGAAAAGCTCCGCAAAACCCAGGACGTGCCTCTGTAGAAAGGCAGCAGAGTGTGCAGTTTGTAAGCCTAGTTTGCCCTGGATAGAAATCCAGATGCTAGATGTGTGTTAGAGGGTTGCTTTGTTTTTCATTGTTTTTTAATGGACAAGACTCTAGCCCTCATTTGTTACAGGGGAGGCCTGCCAAAAAAAGAACCAAGCATAGATAGTCACACACGCCCAAGCTTGCAGAGGTCTCCAAACAATGACTCAGCAACTAGACTTTTCTTGGCCATCTCACAGCAACCTCGGCATGGCAGAGTAACAGCGATGACAGTTCAATGTCAACATTAGTTCTTCAACAGTTGATCTTTTCTGTAAGGTTAAGCAAAGACTGCGGTAGGTGTGAAGATCGTAAGAAGGTATGAAACTCTGCAGGGAGGGAGATGCAACAAGAAGGGAAGAAGAGACACAAAAATGGAATTGAGAGGGCTAGGGCACAGAAGGAGGGGGCAGGGACAGAGAGAGAAGACAGCAGAGTCAGACAAGTCAGGAATAGTAGCAACCTAAAGGGCTAGCTTATGAAGAAACCATTAAGAAAACCCACTAATTAAAAAACAGAGAAAAATTATATCCTTGCTCCCCCTATGCAAGCTTCTTCTTGACAGTGGGGATTCTTCTACAGGGAAAGACAAAGCAAAGACCTAACCTTAAAGCTAGTTATTCCTATAAAGGAGCTACAAATCAATCTACTGCCCACGAGGCCAAGAGGAGTCTCTGGGCTGAGACACCTTCCGCTCCTCCCCCCACCCTGCCACCAGCACTGCAGTTGAGGTAGGGCAGCCACAGCATGCCTTGTCTTCCCCAAAAGCTTCCTTGTCTTCCCAAAGAGCACATGTGCCTTGGACAGAGCACATGTTTTGTGGGGTAGGTGATGTGCCAACCTCCTCTGCCAGTGCAATCAGCTGTGAGCTGCTGTGGGGCTGCCTGCCTCCCAGCAGGCATCACTGCTGAGCTTTCTGCTCCAACCTGGTGTTACCCAGGCACTTTCAAAACATCCAGAAATGTGATAAATGATTTATCTTTCCCTAACACAGGTCTCCCCTCCCACCTCACAATATCCCAAGGGCACAATTAAAGCCTTTCTGGATAACAGGAACACTCCCTGGAGTGCTAATCATGCCAGAAAGATTGTTAGAGCATTTAGAAACCTAAAGCTTATCTTCTGTGCCATACAAAAGGGGATCTGCTTCTGCAGACATCCTAATCTGCAAGATTCTATTTAAATTTCAGCTAATTCCCAGTCCCACACTGGGAATAAGAAAAGGCTGATTAGAAGCTGGGTGAATCAATATGTGCTGAATGGCCTAGAGAAGTAGGAGCATTCATTTTGGCACTAGTAAAACTGGGAAAGCTGTGGGTGGATGACTAAAAGGAACAAAGGGCTGCTTAACAGCATTGAGCTAGGGTAAAAAGGCCAGGAAGAAAAGCGCTCATAAAACTTTATGACTAAGATCAGAATGAGATGAGAAATACAGGGGAAGAAGTGTTGGATCAGGAAACACACCACTCAAAACCTACGGTGAGTCACGTTGACTCCTGCCTTTTAGGCCAGGAGGTCCACCTTGCTAAAAGGGTCAAGTTCCCGTCTTCGATGCCCCCACAAAATGGCTGGTTTCCTTCAGTGAATTAGTGTGACTACTCAAGGGAGGTCCAACCTTACATTTCAAAGCAAGATAAGCACGAAGGCGCCAGAGCCGCTGGTTATTCCAGAGTTGTATTAAGATCATCAACATTAGGAAGAGGGGGAAAAAAATTACCTGGAGGAGGTTACAGGGCAACAGATGCACCCTGAAGGACTCGAAACAAGGAGAGAGAGCAACAGCTTCAGCCTTTGGGAAGAGAGGCCAAGCATTCAATCAAGCCAGAAACAGGATGACCCGGGGCCAAAGTTACAGCACTTTGTCAGGGCCTGTAGTTCTTCTGCCCTTGCTTTATTTGCCCCATGGCTATACAGAGAACTTTCTCCTCCAAAGTTGTCAATTTGCAAGTCTCATGAGCATTTAACTCGCTTAATCTGTTTTTTTTTTTTTTTTGCTAATGTATATTTTGAGCCACAGCCTCTGCTCATTAAAAAAAAAATTTCTTCTAGAAGTGTAGAATGTTTTCAATATTTTGAAACAGCAACATGTGAGGTCCCATGGAGAGCTACTTTTCAGACTTTTTAAAAAGATTACTGAAACATTCAGATAAGATTGTTTTCTATTATGTTTCAGAAGCAGTATTCAATGTTAAAAACAAATACACTACTAGGATAGATACCTACAGGTGCTTGGTTTTGTGCCTTGATTGCCTTCTAATAGTTTTGCTGCCTTCTTGCCCCCCCCCCAACCTACAATCCAACAACCTTTGGCACTTATGTGTAGTAGACCATAAACAACACTGAGCACAGATGATTAATTCCAAGCTCTGTCATAAGGTCACTGTACCCCTTAGCTTCAGTCCAGGTTTTGATTACTTATAAAGATTACTTGCAAAACTCATTAGAAACACTAGCACAAGCCTGCTGGAACTACACAGAAAACCAGTGGGATTTTCAGTTTTTTGGTTTTTATTTAGTAAGGCAAAATTTGGGCTTCAGACACCCTGAACCACAGTCCTTGTCAACACTTCAGACAGCTTTGCTTCCTACAGAGATTCTAAACTTCTGCTATTGCCACAACCCAAAAGGCAAAGAGGATGAAATAGGTTCAGTGAAGCAGAGGTGCACTTGGAGTGTTTTCCATACTTCCCACCACCTCCAGCAAAGCAAAGGGAGAGACATGAGACAGTAGCAGGAAAGCAGTGCTTGGGGTATTCCTAACCATGCAGCAAAAACTGTAGCAAAAGACTCAGAAGAAAGCCTTCTGATTTCCAGATGACCTTCATTTGCCTAAGAGGTTTGCAAATTCAGGTAAAATCTGGTTGCGTGCACACACGCTTGGATATTTTCAAACTAATGTTGATAAATACTGAGGTTCCTTGATTATAGCAGACCTATTTATGCTCCAAATGAACATGAGATTCTTCAAAGCTATTCCTTCATCTGGAATTTAAGATGAACAGACTGATCCATGCACTTGCAAGTAGACAACACATCTACAGTGTACGTCAAGAAGTATTCCGAAGAACACACTCTTACATTAAAAGGCACCTCATTGAAGTATGGAAACACTGATGAATGCTTTGGTACTGACACAGGTATGCTCTCAGGGCCAGAACCGACTTTCAGTGCTGTTTTGCGGGCAGGAGGAGGAGGAAGCCCGCAGCCTTCCAAACCGCAACAGGCTGCTCCGGCTTTGTTTCCCACACCTCAGACAACTCTCCTATGAGAAATTGTTAACTTCCCAGGTCACGTTACTGACTGAGGACACCTAGTGGGGTTTTGTTTAAATAGCAGCACCACAAAAATCTTTTCTCAGAGAACAATTTATTGAAAACCATTGTTACCATTAAAACTTTTTTTTTAAAAAGATTTTAAACACCCACTTTTTTTTTTTATTTCAGTTACTGATGCAACAGAAAAAAATCCCATTCTATTTTCCCAAATGTTTTCTAAGCTTGGTCATGCCACCACACACTGTTTCAGTGTCTTTCCCTTTCCACATTCCTTGCTTAGACTGGTGTTTCCCAGAACTTGAGGTCAACAGATCACTGCTATATTTTGAAAGTGTTTCATGGATCTAAACCTATCAGGAGAGTCAATCAGCACTAGCAAGCTCATCAGCATTACTGGTTAGAAAGGCTCCATGGCCTCAAACTACCAGCAGAGCTCCAAACTACAGGACAGCATCCAATAATTTAAACTGTAGGCAGGCAGAACTTTTAATTTTTACCCAGTTGTAATGACTAGAGTATTATCCTGTCAACAGTAAAACAAATAAATACTTGTGCAAGTCTCTTATTGTTGAATCACTAATATATTGAGTGCAAAGAGGTTATTGATACAGTTGGCAGAGTTTTTACAGAGGACATTATAAAAATCGGTACCCGATTTCTATTCTTTTTTTTGAGCAGGAAGAACAAGATGAGGACATTTTAAGGATGTAATCTGATCCTTGAGAGATTTTTTTTTCTGTGGGCTAATGCACTCACACTTCTATCCTTTGGATTTCTCTAAGCTGAGCACTTTTGTTTTGGATTACTGCAACTGTGTGAGAGGTTTTTAAAAAAGCAAGAGTTAAATGCTGTGTGTCACTTTGGGGTTCTCAGTCCATCTTCTGCTTTAGTCCTGGGACAGAGCTTTTATTAGATCAGAGCTCTGGAAAAGTGATTTCTTGTTCTCAGCTGCTTGTGGGTATTGATTTAGAACTCTATCTGGAACTGTAAGACATGAGCAGGTAAACTAACAACTTTACTTCATTGCAGATTTAGTTAGAAAAAATAAGAATCCCCAGACAGCCCTTCTTCAATACCTGACAGATACGTGCCAAGTACCCACACTGTTCTTTCACCTCTCCAGGTAGATCATGCAATGATTGATAACTCAGCCTGTGCTCCAGCCTGCCCCTTAATTGCCTTAAATACCTGTTTCATCACATTCTCTCTGCTGGTTCCCATGTTTGAGAGGCATACGAAGCCAGGCAATGAAGATATTTGATGGCTTCAAAGTAAAAGAGAGGCAAACAGAGACAGGACAACCTCTTCCCACCCCTCCCAATCAAAGCTAAACATACTTCTGAAACACACTTTGGCACAGATTGACTTGGGGGGCCATTTGTCCTCCTCTCTCCCTGGTGGTAACACAAAGCCAACAGCTCCCCAAAGCTGCAAACACCAGCCTGAAAAAGGTCAGAGGACCCAGAGGGGAGAGGGCAGGGGAAAATGAATGGAGAAGCAGCTCTAATATAGTCTAGTGACAGAATTCAGAATGGAAAAGCCAGGATAATTTAATATCTCTTCCTTGTATGAAAAACCATGGGAAATTGGTAACTGGACCAATATTTAGTCTCTGTCTTGGGGAATTCACCCCAATGTGCAGGATAATTTGCTGGTACAAGACAATACTGTTAGGTATTTTTATTGTGTGAAATCAAATTGCCCTCATTTTAAGTGCTGAGTATAGGGACGGTACAGGAGCATACACACTGGACACAACAGTATGAGGAAGAGAACAAGGCGATGGGATGAGCCATCACGATGGCTTGTACACTGAAGCCCTATGGCTAAAAAACAGGGTCATGTCCCTGACTACAAGGCAAGTGCAAGATAAGGACACTGCTCCTTTGGGGAGTTGAAGGATGACACATTTTCCATTCAGTTGGGTGCTAGGTCAGCCATTCTGAAACAGAAGATTTCCTTTCTGCCCACATTGTGTTTGGGGCTGAATGAACTTCCATTATTAGGTACCGATAACAGCAGGATACAGGCTCCATCACTACCCCAATCCTTACTAAGGGGTTCATGTTATATTAACTGATCATGCAGTTCATGCAAGACCACCACTCTCCAGCCACCCATTCAGAATAGCAAGCTATGAAACTCAGAACTTCGATATGAAAAGCAGAGGTAAATTGAGCTCAGAGCATGAATTAATACCTCTCAACACAGCTGAAAACCACGAACACTAAGCACAATGCCATTTCTCTGACTAGACGTGCCTGCTCATGAGATGTGTGCTTTTGTGCTGAAACAAGAGTCACAGCAGTAGCACATCACCAGTTTTCTTCCCAGCACCCAGGAACACGGTCAGCTGTGTGACAGTAAAGCTCACCTATAATTATGCTACAATGCAAAGCCAGAGATCTCCTGGCTTATCTCCTTTTCAGATTTAGTGTAGTCAATAGCTCTCCAAGACTTTGTTCAGCGCTATCTAAAACACCTCTGACAGAGGAACTTTTACTATCTCTTTGAAGATTAGGACTTTTCCACCACTCTTGGTGTTTAGGCACAAGGGTCCTTTGGGGAAAGGGAGCAAACCTTACCCATTTCCTTGTTCTGAGCAAGTAACAAATCATCATTTAAACAATACAGACAGATAAGCAGACAGTCATGGTCTCAACTTTTGCCCTGAGCCTTATGGATTCTCCCTAAGCATTGCTTGGCACAGGGTGGAGTCTGTGCCGACACAACCCTTGCCCTGAAAAGTGCACACACTTCAAGTGTGTATCATGATAAGGAAAGATTACCAACAGCTAAGAAGCTGGAGAGGAGGGAGGATTAGTCTTGTAAAGACCATAAATACAAGGCAGTCTCGATGGTTGAAGATTCGCGTTTTCCTGCGCTTGCAGTGGGTATAGGTGACCTATAATCTCCCCTCTGTGTCCTCCAGGCACCACAGCCAGCCATCCATAATCCCACAGGATTTCATCATCAGGAAAGTCTCCTGACAGTCAGGCTGTTTTCTCCTCCTTCCCTACCTGGCTTTAAAATTTAAATGTGTTGCCAGTTCTTGTGATTTTATCACAACTGTCCCCCGTTTTTTTTTTTTTTTTTTTTTAATTAAAACCTGAACTCCCAAAGGCACGCAATTACACAGGAATCTCAGGTTTCATTTAAAAAATTTAAAAAAAGTTTCCAGACCTCAGAAATGCTAAGAAAAAACTTGAAAATGAAAAAAATTCTAAATGTTAAAAATGTAGGACGACACAGAAAACCAACTTTTTTTAAAATGAGATCAAGACTGTTCATATTCCAAACTTTTCTTTTTAAAAAAAATCCCCCCACCTGGAGGGAATAGAATAGGAGGGGATGAAGCTTGAGTCACTTTTGACTGCCTGCAATTACTAATTCTGAATTTTACATGTATTTTGGCAAATAAAATCCGATTAGTCTAAAGAGGTTAAATAATCTCATGCACAAGAAGGAAGGACAATTATAAGACTTGTTTATTGTTCTAATCCCTTTTACGAATGTCTCAGATTAATTGAGAATTAATTCTGCTTTGTTTTTGCTATTATTTACACAGCACTAAGAGAACATCAGACACTTTATAAACACTGGAGGCTGACTTAAATAACTGAAATATGAATACACGACCTTTTTATGAGGGATGGAAGCGGAGCATTCTTTAATTATGTTCACTGACTGGTCCCAGGCTGTACCTTTTGCTAAGATGAATAGCATTAAAGATACAAAATGCATGCTTTGTGGAGCGCTGGCACCAGAGGAAGACAGACAGATTCAGGTCCACAATAGCTTTCCTGTTCCTACAGGACAGCTAGTGTCTTCATTAGCAAAATGCTTAAATATCATCAATTCCTTGCATGTGTCTTTGCTCTGTTACAGCCATATAAGCTCTCACACAAATGCATCACTCAAATTACCTCACCTGATGGGCTCTTTCAAAGACTTTATTTATTGCAGCCCTACAAAAGCACTACGAACCTTCAGGTGAGGACACCATTATAACAAGGCACCATCTAAACAAGCACCATGAAGACATGCCCTGCACAGAGTTGAAGTTCACAGTCTCAAATTTGAGCAACGATATCCCAGGCGACAAAGTGGACAAACAGGAGTAGGTGGAAAGAGTAAGTTTATACACTGGTCTAGACATAGCAGCCACTAAGGAGTTTGGAATTTTATTTATTATGTATTTATTTAATAAGGTCCACCAAAGTGGCTCATTTGCAAAATACTGTAAGACCCTTCCGCTCTGTAGCAATGCCATTCACGATTTCAGTGCATAATATCCAAAGGAACAAACACAAAGCTGGTCAGATCAGAATCAGGCTCTCAAAATGAGACTCAGTCAAGAGAATTCTCATTTAAGAAAACTTTGGATAAGGTACAATTACAACCTCGGTGTTGTATTTATTGGGGATAGGGTGCTTTCAATATTCCATTTCCCTATTAAGCTGTCACATACTAATATGCAAATGCCATACACTTAATGACAAAGTTACACAGAGATCATGCGACATCCGCATTCCTGTGGTCCCTGTCACAACTGGGTTTTTTTAATCTGCTCCAATCTAGGCAATTTAAAGTGAAGCACTGAAAGAAAAATGCTTTGCAGCCAGAGCCTGGATCAGTATTTGCTCCAGTGGCCCAACCAGGGCTACCCTGACCCAGCAGCACAGGAGCCCTGGGAAGGTTTGTGTGCCTGGAGGCCAGCACTTTTTACAACATCTCCCTTGCGCTCTGCAAAGCCCCTAAATGGTCCTGAAGTCTACACAAGGGCAAAGGCGCTTTTCTTGAAGCTCAGGATCTGGACTAAGAACTCACGTGTACCACTCAAGAAAAAAAAAAAGCCTGAAGGAAGTAGGAACTTCCTCCATACGGAATAGTGGCAGGCAACGATGCTTTTGTGGCAGTTACTCAGGGGACCTCCAGTTTCCACTGTACCCTGTCCTTTCTCCCAGGGGCTGCGCAGAGCTGGCGGCAGCAGAAAGTGCAGTGCCTCCAGCAGTGTGTCCCTGGGGACAGGAGTCCCTCTGCCTCCAGCAGACCCTTTCAGGAGAAGGGCCCATCAACAGCAGCTGCACATAACAGCCCCCGAAGGGGAGGGCAGAGCTCCCCCCTCCCTGCCCACCAGGCAGCCCAGAGGCCCTCATGGAGCAGCCGCTGCCTCAGGGAGCAGGGCGAAGTCACCTCACCCTCCTCTGCACAGGGCCAGGCTCCTCAAGAGGCCCATCTCAAGGCAACAAGGCTACTGCATACAGGAAGTTTAGTTGTTTTTTTTTTTTAAATCTTTCCTCCTTCTTATTTTTACTATAATATTTATTATTGTTTTTAATTGCCATCCAGAGGGACCTGGACAGGCTGGAGAGGTGGGCCTGTGCAAACCTCATGAAGTTCAACAAGGCCAAGTGCCAGGTCCTGCACCTGGGTCGGGGCAATCCCATGCACAAATACAGTCTGGGGGATGAACGGATTGAGAGCAGCCCTGAGGAGAAGGACTTGCGGGTGTTAGCTGATGAGAAGCTCAACATGAGCCAGTAATGTGTGCTCACAGCCCAGGAGGCCAACTGTATCATAGGCTGCATCAAAAGAAGTGTGGCCAGCAGGTCAAGGAAGGTGATTCTGCCCCTCTACTCTGCTCTGGTGAGACCCCACCTGGAGTACTGCATCCAGCTCCTCTACATAAGGACATGGACCTGTTGGAGTGGGTCCAGAGGAGGGCCACAAAGATGATCAGAGGGCTGGAGCACTGCTCCTGTGAAGACAGGCTGACAGAGTTGGGGTTGTTCAGCCTGGAGAAGGCCCTGGGGAGACCTTATAGCAGCCTTCCAGTACCTAAAGGGGGCCTACAGGAAAGGTGGGAGGGACTCTTTATCAGGAAGTGTAGTAATAGGATGAGGGGTAACGGTTTTAAACTGAAAGAGGTTAGATTTAGATTAGATATTAGGAAGAAATTCTTT
>VZSZ01003699.1:319941-348803 GCA_013398815.1 Ibidorhyncha struthersii
ACAGACTTATGTGTAGGAGTTCTCTTTGATTTACTCTAGTTGGCAAGTACACCAACTTTTACACTTACATCTCTCACATGGCACTAACTAACGCCCCGTGCTGGAGCAGGGAGACAGAGCATCCTCAGCCCGCTCCCCCCGCCCCTTTGGCTGCGGCTCCCCCCAGTCCTGCAGCTACTAACAGGCACAGCCAGATCACTGAAAATAAGTCATCTCTTTCTACTAAAGTAAAACTCAACACTTTCATCCACCTTTTTGATTTGAAAGGAAGGTGTCCCCAGGCAGGTTCATGGTGAAATGATGAAAAGTAAGACTGAGCAAACAAGAAAGAGAATAACCAGAAAATACTTTCATTCTCACCTGCTATCCTGTAGACTAGCCACCTGAGATGAGGCCTCTCCTGATAGAGAGAAGATGCAGTAATCACATCTCTTAGCCCAAAAGACATGTTATCTATTGTAGAACAGCTACGCACACCACCAAAAACAAGAAAAGAGAAACTCCCTGAAACCTGCTCACTCCCTACCTTATATGGATTCTGCAAGCATTGAAAAGGAAATGCATAGCACATGGGAAGTCTTTAAAAATCACAGCTGCAGGGAACTTTCTCATATGATCGAGCTATAAAGGTCTGGCTCTGCAGAAGAAAGTGTTTTCAGCTGTGTTTCAGGAGAAGTCACAAGCTTGAATAAGATGTTGCTGCTGTGTGGCAATTTTCTTTTTCTGCAGGGACTGGGATAGGCCTTTTGCAGTAGAGGAACAGGTCAAGACAGCTTTCGGGGCTATCAAAATTAGCCTGTAAAGATACAATATGCATCCCCTACATGCATCCTCCTTCAGGGCATGATCTCTCTTGATACAGAAATTAATGGGACTTAGGTGGTGCAAAAAGAGAAAGCAGCAGCTGGGAACTTTATGCAGCAAGCAACATGTGATTGTAGCACCACAACCTGCCTTGTTGTTTCCAAGAAAATCTTTTAATGTAGGAGGACTATGATTTCTTCCAGATGAGATGAAACATTTTCCAAAATTGGAGAGACAATGAGAGGTGGTGATCCCGAAATAGCAGACTGCAGCTAACCAGGCATAACAGTCCATAACATATCACTTACAGAAGTTTGGGGTTTTTTTTATCTAGCTAAAGACTGGGGTCAGCTATGCTTGATGAGGTATTTGGTCTGTAACCTTTCAGTACTAACAGGTCCTATAGCCCCCTTACCTGAGAAGTTACAGTCCTGCTGTGGGCTATGTCTTAATTCCACTGTTCCAGACCTACTTGAGATGAAGCTGTTTCAGTCTGTTGTTCTATCCTTCCTCCTTCTCTGCATTGCTTCACAGTCACCCTGTTGTGTGTACACATCACTTTCCAGTTTCTGTCTCCTTTAAAGTATCTCCCTTTCAATTCACATGCTGCTCCTCCACACATCCACCTTACATACAACTTTGCTCCCCTTGAACATTTCTCCTGGCCTTCAGACGAAATTTGCTGCTTGCCCCTTTACCTCCCTCTACCACCTCTGTTGTTTCAAGCCTCTCAGTCTCCAGTTCCCGCCTTCTCCTCTTCTCTCTGCAGTACCTGTGGAATTGAAATACATGAGGCATGAGTTATTTAATTCTGAGGTGAAAGGTACTCCACAGTTTAAGACATTAGATAACTAGATTTTAGTCAGATGAGGGCAGTGTTACAATACATGTTGGTTCCCAGCGCCACGCTTCACTGTTGCTCCTGGCACAACTACTTATGTCTCAGGTTTGCATTCTGAAATGATCTTGGCTGAAAATAAATGAGCTAAAACAAAAATAAGGAGAAAAAAACAAAATGAGAGATTTATGCCAAATCATTTCAGGGATCCAGTTTAGAGCAAGGCAACACTGACATTTGTGCAGAGGAGGAGCAAATGCTGCGGCCAGGGAGTGAGCAGCAAAGGACTGCAAAAGTTTCTCAAGCAGAACTTCTCTGCCAAAGGCAAGATGTTGCTACAGATGAAGATTTCTGCACTTCTTTTTAATCCTGAAATTTGAAATTGGATTGATTTGGCATCTACTAAACAGTAGAACTACTTTGCGCATATATCACTTTTATTTTACTCTCCCTTTCTCTTACTTCTTCCAAATTGGTTGCCACAAATCCTTGGACCTACATAGAGCAATAATTTCTGTCTTTGAATAGGCAACTGACAAAGATGACAATTCCTGCCTCAGTACAGAGGTAGATGCCAACCTCTAGTGCATGATAAATGTAAGAATAATTTAATAAGTTTACTTGAGGAGGAGGAGTAGGTCAATGGAAAGTCCCCTTGTCAAATCTAACTGAAATCAGTCTTTGCCGAGGTAGAAGTAAAATCATGTGCATATTAAGGAGCATTTGTTTTTGAAAAAGCCCATTTATGACTTACAGTTCATTTTCAGTGCAGTACACTGAGAAGCAGCTGTGGAATTCCCATTGGTGGCAATGTAAATGCTGTGGCTAATTGCATGGGAAACCTTTCCCAGGTTAATTCAAGCTGAGGATCCTTAACTCTGCCAGTCTAATTCTTAAGTGGCTCCCAATTCTACAGATAAGGAACTAAAAACTACTAAGAACTTCCCTTAGCAACAATGGGTAACTGGAATACTCAGTAAGGAGAATGCTCAAACTCATCTAGCATTTAATGGAACAGACTAAAGTTGGATTAGTAGGGGCTATGGCTGAAGAAGAATTGCATGGATTATCTGGAGTGTACAGGCTGAGGCTATAAGCTGGGGCTTTACCAGAAGCTGGAGAGGGGGCCCAAATCAAAATCTCCACGTACATGAGTACAGAGGACCTGATGCTCATCTCGGTAATTGAGCTAAATCACTGCCAAACATCTTGATCAGCCACAGGTTTTCAGGGAGGCAATGGATTTAGGTAATTCTGTATGAAGATGGGTGTTGAAACTTAGGGACTACATTGGAGATATTTTGCCCTTCTACTTCCAAATGTGCCCACAGAGCACTTCACAACCCCCTACAATGTAATTAACCATAGGGCAGGAAAATCTTAATAACTTTGTTTTACAGAATGTTAGAGAGATGCGCAGGCTCACAGAACAACTCAGTGGCCATTACAGAAGGTGACCTGCTCTCTTGCAATCAGACACCCGGGAAGGGCAGAGCTTTCTGTCATCTGTTGGGAGCACTGAGCATCTGTGTGGCTTATTCCAGGGTGTTTCTTGCACAAATAGTTATTAATTGGGCTGGTATGTCATGATTAGCTGATTTAATAAATAGCCGGGCCTCTCAGATACAGCCCTGGCTCGTCCCCTTTCTTCTGCTTGCCTTTGTGCCTAGCCATGTGCTTCAAAAGTCAGTCCCAAGCTAAGGAAGCAATTGGTGCTTGAGGTTTTAGCAGTCGTTTGATCAGTTTATCTTAATGTCAAACCATCTCTGTGTGCTTTTTCTTATGCAATAGCAGCTACCTAATGCTACCCCCCCTGGAACTGAATGTATAAAATGTATACGGTTGATACTAACACAAATATGAAATGAAATAACAGCATAATTGTTAATCAGAGGAATTTTTACTTAATAGTTTACCCAATGGCAGAAAGTAGTATCTGTAAATTATGAAAAGGCAATCTATTAACAATATCTCCTCCATGCAATACAGTATTGAGATAATTTCCCAAGCATTTGTCAGGTTGTGGCCTGTTTGCATTGGCGGTGGCTCCAAAGGCTGCCCAGTGCCTCTGCAGTTGCTAAGGAACAACTCCATAGCTCAGAAGAGTTCAGCCCTTGCCATTGTTCTGCTGTCATTCACCTGCACCGTGACATCATGTGGGGTTTATAAACATTTTTGCAGCTTGTGTGCTTTCAGAAGAACAATTATTGATTGAATACTATTTTGGCTGCAGATTGTCTCCAGTGTATGTACATGAAAGAAATAAAAATGAACCTGGTTTGGATGCAAAATCCTAAAGTGATGCTGAAACTACATACATTGATACAGTTCAGAAGTGGTTGCTAGAATTGGCAATTTCCCCAGAATTTACTCCATGTAAACTCAAGGACACTGCCTGTGAAACACCTTTTGTACTGGAGAATCTAAATTCTTTTCCAAAATCAGGATCAGCCATACATAGATCACTCTTGACAGATATTTGCCTGGTGAGATTGATTAGCTTCCAATAACTGAAGTGTGCAAACTCAGGTTAGACTGCCTACTCCTGTTTTACTCTAACACAACTTCCCTAAAAGTTTGTCCTAAAACTTCTGCTATATTCTGTAAATCTATTGGCGTGGAGAACACGCCCTCCAGCTTCTGTGCACTCGCAGAATTTACGCTCCCCCTCAACTTAATCTGCTTTAAGATAAACAACACTACAATATTTCCCTGGAAGTCCTGGGAGGGAGGTTTTGCTACTGATTTTTCCCACCGCTCTCCTCTGGGATTTCTTTAAAAGTGCTCAATCAGTTCCTGAGGTGCTGAATGCAAAACTTCAGCCTCATCAACGCTAAAGCGGGGAGAAAGGATTCCTTCCCCCATTTGCAGGCAATGCTCTCATTATACTTCAAGACTGTGTTTATTATTTTCACAAAAGCACAGCATTGCTGACTGATGCTCAGCTTTTGACCTCCTCTAGACCTAGAATTCTTTTCTACAGAGTTTGTCACCGTTTTGACAGTGAACCACTGAAAACTGCTCTTGGGGCACGGCTGTCCAAGCCAGTTTTCACTCCAAGTCTGCTGCAGTAGATTTATCAAGATTAAAATATTTTACTGACTTACCTACAGAAATGTAATCAAAGAAATTGTTAACAATAATGCGAATGTGAAATGAAATTGTCACAATAAAGCAATGCTATATCTCTGTCTGTTACCTTAAAGCAGGATATTACCCTTAAAAAAGAAGAAAATAAGAAAACTGTAGCATTCAAAACTGATTTCAAAAGCCTTACTCAGGTTAGTACAGAATGCCAACGGGGGGAATCGGCCCCAAATGCAGGTGTCTTAAGCTCACGTTACTGACTAAGACTCTGCTGTACAAGGAGCAGTATTGGGAGGGCAATTCGTCTCATCCTAATGTAGAAGCTTAGTTCACATGAAGTCATCTGCTCTCCGAGAACCTGAATTTAGGCATTTGTATGTGTCCTACCCTTGTCCTTCTGTCAGTCTATCTATCTCTGTCTACCTTCTCTCCACAAAACCTGTTCCCCAGTCACAGAAGGAAATGAGACTGATTTGTCATGCAGAAGATCTCATATTTGCTGAGTTGAAGGATGGGATTCTCTTTCCTAAAATCCAGTCCTACTCCCTGAGAATGCCAGGCAAACTAAGCCAGCTCTGAGCCACAAAAAAAAGCACAAAACCAGCAACAGAAGCACCATGAGTTGCAGAGCTGTTGCACTTTTATTTATACACGTACCACCTCCATTCTTCTCACTAAAGACACTTCCTTTTGTTCGAACCTGGAGCAATCTCCAATGCAGATGCAAAGGGGTGCAGTTTGAAGGCAGGGGAGAAGGTGAGGAAATGTAAATCCCCAGTTAACCCTCTTCTCTGATTAGTGTTACTAGGAAGGGGGAAAAGGGCGGGGGGAAGAGGCTGTGTTGTAGGTTGAAGCAGGAAGCAGCATTTATCACCTCAGCTAGAATCTAATTCCATTAACCATTAGCTAAGGGGAGAATCCAGGTACCTCCCTTGGCTATAGAAGCTCTCCAGAGGCATAGAAAGAGGGAAAACATGGGCCCCAACCTGGTTATGTCTCCAAAGTACGTGGATATGGCTTCACACACAGCTGGGCAGAACTGGGAAAAAGAATGGCATTTTGAAAATTTTCTAATTGTTTTCTTTCCTAATATTCCTATGTTATCATATATTTGTAGTTAATATTTGCAGCTATTTTTATAGCTAACCTGCAGTTTAAGATAGTATGTTTTACTCATTCTTATGCTCCAGAGATTATTAACCATGCTACTTGTTCTCCCAGTTGTGACCAGAAAATTGAGCAATGCAAAAGGAAAGGGAGGAAAATGGAGCAGATCCGAAAAGGCTGATGCCAACAGTATAAATTATAATGTAATGCATGTGATAAATTATAACAATATATCTCTAAGCTTTTTTACTTATTCTCCCCCACAGCAATTTAGATTAAAATACGGGGGAAAGCAATGCTTGATGGATATCCTGTCCTCTTGAGAGACAGCACTGCCTGTACAGCATTTCTGGATGAGAGGTGATGACATATGTCCTGTTGGTCAATAACTGCTTGTTGGCAGATTGGCCATGTTGGTGCCATGCAAACACCACAGCACAGGTTTGTGTAACACACACATAGCGCTGGCTGTGTACATCGTTAGACCAAGTAAAACCAAATGCCTTTGCTTTCTGTCTTTCCTTTTTTTTTGCTAGAAGACCTAGCTGTTCCTTGTTTATACGAAAGATAATCTACCTTCCCCATCTTGGTGTCTGGATGCTGTATTTATTGAGTTTATCCTCACAAAAGCAGGCAGGCAACTACTGTCTGCTCCCATTTAATTGCTGAGAAAAGGAAGCCAAGAAAGAATGAAGTCAAGTCTTGTAGAGCCAGGTACTGAGATCCAAATTTTTAATACCACTGAAACCCCTCCAGGCCCCCGTCAGCTGCCATCTATTCCTCTGTACCTCTTAGCTGTGTGACCTGGAGACCTCGGTCATGCTGAACTGCAGAGGTGCCCAGGGTCTGTCCCCTACTGGTCTCCCACACCCCGGCATGTGCTCCCTGGGCCAGACAGCACTCTTGCAGATAATCAGATCGAGCAAGCAGGTGCCCCCAGTCAGTGAGGTGGGCCACAGGTTGGGAAACGCTAGGTGGGACATGGATGGGGAACAAGACTTCAGTCCACCTCCCATATGATTTGTGGCCATAATGTGAATGTGGCTCTTCCCTATGCCGGGACGCTGATTCCTCCACAGGTATAAAGGGTCCCCATTCTCATATTAATGACCTTCCTTAGGGACTTTTTTACCCTCATGCCTAGTGTTTCTTTCCTTTAGACTCCTGCAGAGTCCAAAAGACTCAGGTTGTACCTACCTTCCTTCCTGGTTTCCTATGAAAATGAAGACAAGTGATAAGGAGAAAAGAAAGCTCAGGCCCTACCTTATGCCCCTACGCAGGAGTACCTTGGCTCATACACCTGCTTCTAGGGATGTCTCCAAATATACAGTCCCATGTTTTCCACTTACATTTGTACAGTTCATTTGAATACATTAGTAACTATTTCCACGAGTCCTTTGAAATGCTTGTTGTACGTTACGTTTGTTCTGTGTAACTCGAACTCCTGAGAGTCCCAAAACCCAGCACGTGATAGGCACCGTCAACTGGCTACATGCCAGAAAGGAAGAGAGTCATGCAACTAATAATTATAAGATTATAAAGTAATAGCACTCTAGTAGCAAAACAGTCCATTGGAAATGTTACTATTGAAAGTTTTGACTTATTCATATTATGAGGCACCAAAGGGCACCTTCAACTCAGCTTTATGTTTAACTGTTAATCTCTTTTATCATGTTATGGTAATTCCTCAGGCGACCAGGCAGATGTGAAAAACCTTTCCTTCCTTATGACTGATTGTGAAATTACGTGCTCTAACATCAAACTTCCAACAAAATGACTGTATTGCATGTGTAAGATAATATGCAAAATAATTCTACTATAACTAGGTTTTTGTTTAACTTTGTGCCAAAACTAGGCTTCTAGGTGCATTGCCTTCTTTGTTAAATTAATTTGGACAGAAAACTGAACAGAAAGAAAAGATCTGGAGAGACCGTATGCTAAAACAAGGTCTGCTTGGATCCTAAAAAAATAATAAATAAAAGAAACATGGAGAAATAGACCTGATATTCTTCCTGAAACTCATCTTATTACACTCCACAGATACGTCCTTGCACGAAGCTATGCAAATAACTCCTGTCTAGGTCTTTGGTACTCTTGTCTTAGAATTGTTTCAAATTTGTGCTCCCTTGGCTATGTTAATGACAACATTTGGACATCCCAGAATATAAGAAGAATCATTAGGATCAGAGAATAACTGAGGCTGGAAGGGAGGTCATTGAGTATTACCTGCTGCCCATAGGAGAGCCAGTTAACTCAGGCTGCTCAGGGCTTGTGCAACTGCGTTTTCAGTGTCTCCAAGGATGGGGATCCCACAGCCTCTCTGGGCCCCAGTTTCAAGGTCTGACCAGCCTCGTGGTGGTATTTTTTTTCCTAGTATCTAATCAATTTCCCATGTTTCAGCCCATGCCCATTGTCCCTTGTCCTGTCACCCTGCATTTCTGAGAAGAGTCTGGCTCCATCCTCTCTGCAGCCTACCTAATGGTAGGTCCAGACAGTGATAAATTCCCCTTGAGCTGTCTCTTCTCCAGGCTGAACAGTCCCAGTGCCCTTAACCTTTTCTTGTATGTCCTGTGCTCCAGCCCCCTGACCATTTTGGTGGCCCTGTGCTGGACTTGCTTCTGTAAGTCCATATCTTTCTTGTACTGGGAGCCCCAAACTGAACACAGCACTCAAGAAGTGGCCTTGCCAGTACTGAGCGGAGGGGAAGGATCACCTCCCTGGACTTGCTAACTGCCCTCTTGCCAAAGTCCCTCTGAATAGCAGCCCTGACCTCCAGTGTATCGACTGCTCCTGCAGTGGAAACTTGCAGTGCCCTCTGTCCCATTACCTAGGTATTAATAAAAGCATAAAACACTACTGGTCCTAGTATTGAAACCTGAGGCACACTGCTGGTAACTGGCTGCCAGTTGGACTTTGTACTACTGACGTATCACAAACAACCCTCTAAGCCCGTCAGTCCAGCCAATTTTCCACCCACCTTATCACCCATTTATCCAGCCCATATCTCACTAGTTTGGCAATAAAGATACTGAAGAAAACAGTGTCAAAAGCCTTGCTGGAGTCTAGGAATACAACGTCCACTTCTCTCCGTTCACAGAGCCAGTCCTATTGTCATAGAAAGTGTTCAGGCTGGAAGGGCACTATTTGCCCTTGCTAAATCCATATTGGTTGTTCCCAATCAACTTCCTGTTCTTCCTGTGTTTGGAACTGCCTTGAAAGAGGATTTGCTATATGACTTCCACAGGGACCGAGCTGGAGCTGACTAGCCTCTAGCTCCCCAGATCCTCATTCTTGCCCTTCTTGAGGATGGGTGTGACATTTGCCTTTCTCCAGTCATTGGGAACCTCCACTGTGACCAATGACAGAGAGTGTCCTTGCAGCGACATTGGCCAGCTTCCCTAGCTCCCTAGATGCCTCCCATCTGGTTCCATGGACTTGTCCATGGCTCATTAGCCCAAGCACTCACTAACTGTCTCCCTCTACTCTGAGTATGGTTCCACTCCACAAGCTCTGTTAGGAGGCTCAGACACCTCAGAGGCCAAACCTGACCAGTGATAAACCAGGCAAAAAAGGCATTGAGCAACTCAGCCTTTTTATACAGACATGAGGTCCGCAGCCCCACCAAAAAGCAGGCCCACATTTTTCTCAGTGTTCGTTTTGCTGCAAATGTACTTACAGAAACCTCTGTTGTTGTCTTTCACATCCTTTGCTAGATTCACCTCCAGCTGAGCTTTGGTTTTTCTAATCCCATATCTACATGCTCAGCCAATGCCTCTATACTCCTCCGAGGTAGCCCATCCCTACTTTCTTCTTCTGTGTACTCCTTTTTTGTTTCTGCTGTCTTCTTGAATTGGGACTATTTTATACAGGCATCCCACTGCAAATTCAAATAGTCAAAAGACCTTTTTCATCCTAAGTTCCTTTAGAAGTAAGGTTTTCTGGGTTGTTTCCGTTCTCTTTCTGATTACCTCCCATCTTAATTCCATTCTATTATTCTTAGCTTATGTTTTCATTTTCTATAAGTCTTCTAATACCACCTCTCCCCTGATTTGTGTTGACACCTCCTCCAAATTTAAAATTCATTGAAATTTTGTTGAAGTAACATCCATCTATCCCCTTGAATCTATGCTGAACCAGTGTAATTGTGGGGGACTGAAAAAATGTGTGTGTGTTATGCTCCAACTAAATTCCTGCATAATTGCATTGCCTTTAATTGGTTATACCTGGGGTTCATTTCATCTAGTTTCCAACAATATGAAGTTACTACATGTAACTGGGTAAATTAGTATTAACAAATATATATTTTAAAAGCTTGTGGTGACATCCGATCTGATAAGTCTTTACCAGCTGCATCTTATTATAGGTTCTTGGGACAAGGCACAGAGGTCTGTATTTTCAGGTATATAATGCATCAGGCTAACAACTGAGATTTTCCTTATTCTGCCTTTTAAACCAAAAAGAATACCACATAGTTATACCATTTATTATTCCTTACTTGGGGCAAATGAGGTGATTAACAGATTTGGCTAAGTTTCCTGGGAAAAAAAAAACCCCAACCAAACAGTGGGTGGCTACTCAGAATCTGTTTTTTTAGGTGAGCCAAGCCATCTCCATCTCAACTGAGACTCATCGGACATTTATACTTTCAGTACTTTTGGAAGGGAGGAACCTGGTCCAAGGAGCTTGCCCTGTCATCACATAAGAAGGAGAGCAATGCCTGGTGCAGAAAGGATCAGGGAATTCAGCAGGGTTACTCAGCATAGTTACTCATGTATATCAAGGTTTGCAATTTTGGCCTTATAATCCTTGTAAGTTTGTGATCACCTGTCGCAGTTTAACCCCAGCCAGCAACTAGGACCACACAGCCTCTTGCTTGCTCCCCCTTCCCCCTGCCAAGACGGGTAGGGAGAAGAGGGAGAAAAGGAGGGGAAAGGAAAAAAAAATCGTGGGTTGAGATAAAGACAGTTTAATAGAACAATAGTGGAAAAGGAAAAGGACAATAGAATATACAAGATACGAGTCACTCTCACCACCCAGTGAATTGGTTGCCCAGTCCAACCTGAGCAGGGATTGTGGATCATGGCCTTCCCCTCCCCACGCCCTGGCCAACCCCCATTTATATGCTGAGCACGATGTCTATGGTATGGAATATTCCACTGGCCATTCCATTATTCTGTCTATGCTCCTTCCCAGCTTCTATGGGAAGCTGAAGGAAGTCCTTGACTAGTATAAACATCTCCTAGCAACAACTAAACCAATATGCATTATTCATATTCCTTTCATACCAAGTTTGAAAACACAGCAACCACTAGAAAGAAAATTAACTCTATCTCAGCTGAAACCAGGACATCACATTACTAAGCAGAGGTTTTGGGGTAAGCAGGAAGTCCAAGTTATACCTCCTCCTCCCAAAATCCCATTTCACTGTTCTGTCCCACACCCATAAACTAAAGCAAACTCTCCTTCCAATATTGCCTACAGTTATTATTCTGACTCTTGTGATTCATTCATTCAGTTTACTCATGCAATAGCATGCACGTGCATTTGAAATGTAAATGTACTAATCTTATAAAAACTATTGCTTGATAATTTAAGGACTTATGGCCAAACAAAGGAACTACAACAGCAGGAATGGTAATATGCACTGTTCTCTGTGCATACAGTTCCATTTTCAAATAACCATAAATAGTGTACAGAACAATGAAAGTAAAACTAAATAATGAATAAGAAAATTCACACCTCTTGCTGTCATTTTGATCATTGATTTCTATTTACTATCAGGAGTTAGATGGAGGCAAACCCACACACTTTCATCCTTTCAATTTTCTTTAACAGAATACTAGCTTTAACAAGGGATACAATACCAGGTATACAGTACACGGTATACAGTACAATTATGTATATTTTTTCGCCTTTATGCAGGAAAGCTTTTTCAGTAGGTAATATTGAACAGCTAGAATAGCAATAATTTTTGCACTAAACCCACACACTTTTTTTCTTCAGAAATATGGATCTGTTCATGTGTGTATTTATGTATGTATGTATCTATCTTGGAGTCAAACATGCAAGTCTTTTGTCCTCTATGCAGCATTTTTTCATATTCGGCAAAAACAACTGACTTCACTTAACTTTTTTTTAAATAGTTTTTCAGTTTCTACTCCCTTTGAGTTATTTTTAAAAATCTTTTTCACCTTAGGTAAATCTTGGCACCGATAAGCCAAACAACCAAGAAATAAATTTTAGGGAGAAGAAGAAATGGAGAAAATCCTATGATGTTTATTTCAGTATTTAGGAATGAGCTAAATCCTATTGAAAAGAATACGTTTCCCAATTACTTGATTGGGTTTTGGGTTAAAGGGGGAAGATCTGACTTTCTGAAAGTCCCATTTCTGAGAGCTGAATCAGTCTTTAGGATTTTGGCCAGAAAACAAAGAGGAGGTGGAAAAGATAAATGAAACTGAAGTTCTTAGTTTTGCAAATCGTGTTCTTCGTTGTAGCAGTTGAGTCAAAACACTTTTCTGAAGAATACATAAATCTTGTAAATAGCCTGATTTTTTTTGTTATGGCTTTAATTAAGCTGTCTCCCCGCCCCCAATCATTAGTCTAACCCCTTAAATGCCCAGCTCCACTCCAAATGAAGCCTTTTAAGAGTCATTCATTGTGATTTTAGTTTGAGCACCTGTGGATTTTTGCATATGTTCATGATATGAAAAACAATGGCCACCCATCTTCTCTACACCACCTATCCGAAGTTAGCGTAACCTGGAGCAGTGCAGTGCCGGTATGGTCCCACTATGCCTGGAAGGTCTCCCAGCTCCAGTCAGAGGAATGTCTGGGACCTTATCTACACTATGAAAAAATGCCTGAGGTTAGAAAGCAGAGGTCTCTCCAGGCTCACTTTATTGCCCTCTGCATTCCCCACCCACCACAGAAGCAGCTCTCACCGCAGCAAGGGTTGTCCAAGTGGAGCGCTCCTCGGGGGCAGCACGCCAGCAAGGGGCCCTTGGCTCAGAGCCTCTGTTTGCTCTTAGAAATTTCAGTTCTTCAAACCGATAGCTGGAGCCACGTTGCAGGTATTAACTGTACTTCACCTGTGTTGCAATCAAGGGCAAAAATGTGCCTTTGCAATCTTAAACTTGTGCTTTCAAGGAAGATGTTCCACCAGATTAACTGCAAGAGGAAACAGCCAGTTATAAGCTACGCACGCTTGTCCACACTGAGCTATGTAAGGTCAGCTTTTGTTGTTAAGGATGAAAGTACATAGTATTCCTATAAAAATGGGGTACCTTACTTAGGGTTCAATGAAGAAACAAACTGGATTTGGAAGGAGATGGCTATTGCTATTTATTTTCAATGTATCTATTTTTGTCATTTCAGCACAGTCTATGAGAAGCTGAGTGCTCGTTGTAGTTATATAGCTGATCATATGAATAATCTTTAAGATTTAATATTAAAATATTTTTATATGGTGATAAAAGTGGACTTGGCAGAAGTTCACAACAAAATGCAAGTGACGAGGGTTCTGAAATGCTCTCTCAGATTGACAACACATTGAGAGAGAAGACTTCCCCTTTCTCTTGTGTTAATTGGTGGGGTTTTATTATAGCAGCACGTTTTTAGAAGGGCCTGAATGTAACAGTGTGATGGTCTTGCAAATTTAAGGTCAGGAAAACATGGCAGGAAGAGAAAGAGCTGGGGCAAAAAAGACGGAAAGTGGACAGGTCATCTCTGTTGGTTTTACCGGAAAGGCAAAAGCTGGATGTGGATCACACAGCCAGGCACATGCAGAAGTGAGGCAGATATTCAGGGTGGCAAGCAGCTTGTGTCCACATCTAGGCAACTCCTGCCAGAACATCTCAACCTCTGTTAATATGACCGAAATAGCCCTGGGATTGCTCACTTCAACAGTACAGGAAGGAAGAGAGAGCTGCCAAGGGTGACACCTGCACACTTAATTGGTGCTTGGGTCCATGTATGTCATGCAAACTTCCATCTCACACAAGTAAGGTTAAAAAGCAGCTCCTCTACAATCACCCTGCAGGGTGGGAAGAACAACCTGAAAGAAAAGAACAAAATGAATTGTATTTTGCATTCACAGAGCTGAACAGAACAGTCAGAGGTATGCCAGCAACACCACCTTCTTCTGTGATAAGCAAACCACACAGGGCTGTATCACTTTATATATTAGGGGTGAAATCCTGGTTTTATTGTAGCTTTCACAGAAATAAACTTTCAGAGTTGGTTTAAGGATTTTTTAATTGCAGGTTTTTTAAATTTCATTTTTTTATTTATAGACATTAACATTCTGGTGAGCCATGATCTTTCTATATATGCAACTTGCCAGCTTCTGCCTCAGCAAAAGCTGCAAGTCATTTGAAGATAAACTAGGTCTCACCCTTATAGGAGGGGGGAAATAAAATAATAAAATAGCAAGATATCAAAGCCTCAGTTCTCATGGTAGATTTTGTTAAGAAAAAGGGAGGGAAGAAAGCAGCAGCTAACAAACAGAAGGCATGAATAGGGAAGCCTCTTTTTTTAAAGAAACCAACCGGGATGGGCAGAGGCGGAAGGGAAGGGGAGGGCAGGAAGGCACTCTCCAACAGCAAACTAAGGCAGATCCTTGGGTGAATTAAGAGCTGTAGCGTGCACCCTCTGACTACTGCAATATAGCAGTACTTTTCCCAAGGTCGTAACTTCTCAATTTATATGTGACCTCCTTTTCAAGTCACCTGCTTGTGTGGCCCTGAAGGCCCCAAAGCCTGTAGAAAATCCTGCCTTTTCTTAAAAAAAAACCCAAACCCTTTATAGCCCACTTTTAAACTCTTTCTTTATCCAGGGAAGGTCTCAATCCACCATGTATATATATATTTCATCAGGCCAGTGTTTCTCAGTGGCTTGAAAGAACTGCTAACCACGAGGCTTGATGCTCAGGTTAGCTGCAGTGCGGGTCACAGGACAGCCCATGGCCCCACTGATACCTACTGGTCAAGCCTGCAGGCCTGCAAGTAGGTCAGACCTTTTCCTCTTCTGCCTCAGTCTTCAAAAAAAGGACAACCAATGATGCGGTCTGCTCCTCTGCCATGGGCTTCCACAGGAAAGCCTGGGCTTGTCTCCTGTAAATTCAGTTAGGAATAAGTGAATACTGCTTGCAGTGCAGTATATTTTAGGGATAAATATTTATACATGTATTATTTTAACTTGAATAACAGAGGCAGTCAGTGGTGGGGCATGAACAGGATTTGGTCTCCTGTGGTGTGTGAAATGCTGTGTTAGACCTGAGTTCTTCTAGTTCCTCCTAAGGGCTGTGTGACACGAAAAAACGCAAAGAACAAAAATGTCTGCAGGTGCCAGTGGTACATGTTGTCTTAGCATCTCACAACTCAGACAAAGGTGCCTGAGGAAAAACTGCACAAAAGTGTGTCTTGCAACCTTAACTCATTTTTAGCAGAATAGGCAAGACATGCACTAGTTTTTGAAGCACAAAACAGCACGTGCTAGCTTTAGACTCACTAACCTGCATAAAAAAAAGACCCCAACAAATGAAAAAAATCTATCATGTGACACAAAATAGCTGTATTTCTGTTTGTTTCCCACACAGCTTTACTGAAACAAGTCTTTCAAGTCATTTTGTGGCAGACTCTTTTATGCAATACTCCATTAAATGTTTGTCAGATGAGGGTTGTTTCTACATCCCGTTCTTTTCTGAAGTCGGTGCACTCCTTGTGTGAAAAGCCTATTCCAACCGTCTGCCCCTTTGAGGCTGATAGAGCCAGGCTGCCTCCCCGAGAGGGTATCTGTCCATCAGTCAGTCTCTGGAGAATGTGGACGATTTTTTGTAGTGAACTCTTTATCTTCCATCTCTCAAACCATCCTGCAGGAGCCCTATTCCCTAATTCCACCCTTGTATGTTGCTTTGAGTTCACATGATCTGGGACAAAGCCAAACAGAGGACAGATTTGATGCAGGCAGTGTCACAGAGTCAGCAGGGCTCTTCCCTGAAAAAAAAATTGCTTTTTATTCAGCAGCGCACGACAAATTCAGTCCCCTGAGCAGGTCCTAATGGAGCAGTTGAAAGAGAATGCAGGAACAGATGAACAGCCTCCAAGCTCTGAAGTGCAGGGATCTGCTCTAACCCCACTCAGACCCCTTCTTATAGAAAGCTGCTGCTGCTCCGCTGCAGGCTGGGATGTGGAGGAGTGGATTGCGGGTGCTTGTCACAGGTGTGAACAGCCAACCACTAGCTGAGACCTGAGCCAGCGTGTCTTGAGGGACCATTCCCTGCTCAGGTCAGCAACAGCAGAAAGGATTACTGCCTTAGAAACTTCCCAGCCTGGTCATGACACCTTTAAATACAGCTGTGTATGTTTAAAGACCTCTGTATAGGTCTGACTCCGATGCACTTCATTGCTATATTCAGCCCTCATCATGGACATGAGGTCCATTCTGGATGGTCTCCAGAGAACCTCTGGTGGTTCTCCACCCACATCCTGAGAGAATAGCAGATTCCCCCTTCCAAAGCACTCATTTTTTGCTGCATATCAGGATTGTTCTTTACTGGAGTGGCATAGATTTTTTCTCCTTCAAGATCCTGAAAGCCTTATTTTTTTTTAATGGTATCCATGGAGTCTGTCACTGCAGCCGTGGAATGCAGCACAACATGAGATGGATCATCTGTAAATGCCCTTGGGTAAAAAGAGGAACATATCTGCCTCTTTATTCCAAGGAACTGAGCTTTGAAACAAGTCAAACACTTTGACAAATGCCAGGTTGCACTTGAACATTCCCTTCAGAGGAACTTGGTTATTGGCTAGTAGCACACTTGAGCAGGCTGAAGCCCTTGTTTTGCAGTGAACGCAGAACAGTTACCCGGAGCTACAGGTAGGACTTACAGTGCCATAGGTGACCACATCACTTAAATAAGTGGAGGAATACTAAGAACTAAGGTGTCAGGATGAGATACATGAATCTCAGACTTAGCTGTGGACCTCTACACAGCAAATAGCACCTGTGAGGACAAGAATTTCACATGATCTCTTCATGAAGTCAGGGACCATAATTACCTGACCTTTCCCAGGCATTTTAGTAACTTTTTAAGACAGGCCTGAGTAAATGTCAGACTGGCACATAGTATAGACATTCTTGAAGAAGATGGAGAAGCAAGCCCAAGGATGAATGGAGATGCCAGCTCCGCACTTGCCCTCAGACTGAACATAGCTTTTCATTTCTGGAAATACTTCTCAAAAAGATTTAGGGGCTTTACAGTCTACATTTCATCTCAGCTCAGAGGTTTTCTGGATGCAGTAATGAAAACATTGGCAACGGTTTCACACAAGTACAGTGAGTGCTATGTCTGCACCAGGAAGGAGAACCAGCTCCTTCTTGATTTGGCATGGATTTGTATACTCCTGGGTAGCTTGACTATTTTGTTTTTCCAGGCAAGGTTTCAGTAGGTCGCATAAAATATTTCGCAGGACTATTTTACGCTCGCGTATGAGCTGACATAAGCCTGCATGGACCACACAAAGTGAGGGAGAGAGGGGAAAGTTCTTGATTTCAGGCTTAAAGTCTAGCTGACCCTAAGGTCTCCCATAACACTTCAATTGGCTAAACTAGGTTTTTTATATATCTGCCATGCCTACCCACCAGCCTTTGAACCTAAGACAGAACATATCTGAATACATTTTGGTGTGTTAAAAAGAAACCTCTTTTATAGGTGTATTTTTCTTATGGACAAACATTTCTAGGAGAGGATGCGGGGAAATCCCTTTGAAGTCTATGACATTTCCTATGACATTAGGCCGATTGGCAGCAGTTAGTACCATTGCTATACATTGTACCCCTCTAACTTCTTTCAGCATATATTTTATAGTTCAGTCAAAAAGCCCTACTGATCCAGAACTTGTGGGTGGTAGTCAGTCACCCTGGGTGGCTCAGTCGGCAGGCTTTAGTGTGCTTTATGCAAAAGCCAGAAGGGAAAATCAAGATTCTGATCCATAACCCCACTACACAATAGCCTCATCAGAAGGTAATTTGCAACTGCTCTGCCCTTGAGGGACCGAAATACTGGCCTGAGAACAGTATGTGCTGGTTGTAAGAGGCTGTGAGGACCATAGTCTTACATGTAACCAAAGGCACATTTCGAGCACTTGCTGGAACAGCGTTCCTTTCAGTTGCTTCAGTGGATACCCACATTTATGAGGCAACTTCTGACTTGGGCAGTCGGGAGAGAGGAACCTAAAAAAGCTTCAATGTTCTTGCGGGCACTTGAACAGAAAGAAAAAGAAAAAAAAGAGAAAACCTAAAAAACATCAGAGAGAAAGCAAGGTGCCTCAACTTTTTTTTTTGGCCCTGCAGACCAGTGACTTGCACAGTGACTGTGTGGCTCTGGAGGCCCTGTAGAGCACAGCCATGAGAGCTGTTTCACACTATGTAACCAGTTTGCTGTGAAGCTGGCCGAGATGCTTGTTCTTTGTGCATCATAGCAACGTTTTTTGGAAAGTCCCATCAAACAGATTACCTTCTTGAGGGTTTTAAACCAATCTGTGGCCAAGCATGTGCCTATAGCTCCTCCTATTAAGGCTCAATCTTTCGGGCACCTCTGAGAGAGGTGCAGAGTTTTTCTCTTTAGTCTTCTCTTTTTATGTTCGCTCTCCTTTTATTCAGGTGATGGGAGAGCAATCAGGACATCTCTCGGTTTCAAGAGCACTCTGAAAAAGATGCCAGTGTCATGGGTGTTACCCCATAACAGGGGTGACAGGCTACCTGCCTTTCACCATGTGGTTTTAGTTTTGAGTATATAGCTATGAGCACAACATCATCTACAAAAACGGACCCTCAGTTTCAGGGGTGTTTCACAGGATTGCTCACCTTCTGCACTGGGACACTGGATGCCCTGCAGGACAACAGGATATGAAAATTTCCTAGCTGAATATAGAGAGCTGTTGTTCCTGGGAGGGAGAGACTGTTTTGGGGCTATAGATCTGGCCTTTGCAGAGCTTTGCAAGGTTGCTTTCCTATCTGAATTACCAAATCTTTCTGGATCACTATGTGCTTGCATACCATGTCTGAGAGTAAGAGACACTATACTGTTAATAAGTACTTGCACCATTAACCTACCCCCTATTTTAGCTTATACTACATTTAACAGCAGCATACTCCATGTGGGGCCTACCTTGCCCCAGGAGGAGCAGACTAAGCCCTCTGTCCTCAGCATGCTGGGTAGGGGTCATGTCTTCCACTTGCTTACCTCCGGACAACCTACGCCTGGGCTTATCAGGGTAGTCTGCTTATGCAGATGGCCAGATACACAATCCTACCTTACTTACTGGGCTTGCACCACAAGTCCTTCCTGGCTGTAAAGGCTGATTGGTGTGCTTATGTCCTCCAGGGACTTGGCATCTCCCCTCCTTCACAAGACAAGCAGGCTAACCCCCACCAATTGAAATAATATTTGCTAGCCTTCTTTCTTCCTCCAGAAGGGAGCACCTGAAGAAGCTGTTAAAGGATTATTGCTGGTCCTTCTGGGAGCACTTTGAGGATGACAATGAAGTGCCTCCATGCAGAAACACTGTCACGAGGCTTCCTTGTTCACATGCAAATGTGTGAAATCTCACCACAGTCAAAACCCCTTGGTTTTGCCCCATTTGGAGCCTGCCAGGTAGCCTGGGTGTCCCATCTAGGTTAACAGTCTAAGCAAAGAGCCCTATTGCCCAGGAGACTATTAGGACAGGGTTGTCCCTCTCTCATGAGACAGGAGGTGTGTCCTTATACTGTTTCCTGCTGTCACTGTTTTTTTTGTAGCTTTTGTAGCCCCATCACATAGCGCTACAATTTCAGGATTAGTGCAGACGGGTTGCATTCAAAATACACGACTGAGCTATTCTGAGTGCAGAGGATGCAGGAGACCCTGTGGCCTCCTTGAAGCCTTTTTATAAGTGACTAACTCTGAATGTTTGAAGGTCAAACAATTTGCGCAGAATGAAATGACTAATGGGCATCTGGGCTAATTTGTCACCTTTAGCATATCTAAGACAAAAATTCCAAGTCTTCTCAGATGGGGCTCAAACAAGTGGTGTCTCTCTGAAGTACAGGCACTTTCCTGAATTACTAGCTCCATACCTGCCCTTCTGGGGCATATAATGGGCTGCTGAAAGTCTGGCTATTTTGTGGATTCTTTGACTTAAGGTCATCTAACAGTTCCCAACACTTACAGGGTAAATTCCTCTCTAAGTCTCAACTCTAATCTCTGCAAGGATACCAGGAAAATCATGTTTTCTGGATAGAATCCCACAGCTCTTGTTTTAAGTGCAGTCCGGTCTTAAAAGATTGTGTATTGACTAGGCTTTTCTAACAAAACTGACCGGTATCAAGACACACGAACAAGAGTAGAATAACTTTATAATTTTAAGAGGATTATTTTGTATTTATAAGACATAGGAAAAATATATTAACCCCCTTGACATGTTGTCTAGCCCATCCACGTGTTGCCAACACCTATGACATGCACTGTGGCGAAGTGTCCACCTCTGCTGTTCCTCCTGCTCTTTGAGAGATTATGGGGCTATCCAACTCCACCACCCTTTGAATTAATTTCCAAGGTCTGAACCTTCATGTGTTCACCAGTTGACCCTCCCAGCTTCTGCACTGGCACTCTCTTGATCAGCCAGTCTCCCCAGGAACAAACCTGGAGAGCTCAGGAAGCAGCAGGACGCGAAAGCTCTGAGCTCTTACGTCACTTCTGAAGAACTCACTCCCTCCTGAGCAGCAATCTGAAGTCATAAATCTCTCTCTCCCGTTTCAGCACAGCCAGCTTAAAAAGAGGTTAAATCCTTGTTTTCATGCGATAGGCACCTTGCAGCATTCCCGCTGTGTTCAAAGCTGTGAAAATCCTCTTTATCAGGCTGGAGTCGTTCAGTGGAACTAAGTTCACTGGAAACAGGGCAGAGGGTTGTTTTGTCTTGAAGGTGCAACAACAGAAGGAGAGAAAATAAAACAAGGTAATTTTTTCACTTATTGTATAGTTAATATTAATAGTTGCAATACGTATAGACACAAGTAGAAATTAAATAAAACCAGAACCAATAATAAATGAAAATACAAAAAAAAAATTATCATTAGATATTTACAATGTCCCTCCCACAAAATCTTAATAAGGGAGGATGGTCTTGAAGTAGACTTTAAAAAATAAAATGGGAAATGGAAATAACCCCCCCCCCCCAAACAATTACAGCTCTGTTGGTTCAGATACTTGTTATACATGGGATTAGGTAGCAACATAACAGCAAAAACGTGGCAATATTAATCCAGTCCAGATAGAGGAGCATCTTGTCTCACAGGCAATCTTTTTACTCCTCAAGGAAATGTTCTTGCAATATTCCATGCATTCTAGGGTACTGCAGTACCTGTATCTCTGCATGGACAGCTTTGCAGTCAATAGCAACAGAAGCTTTATGAAGGCGGGAGCAATACATTTACACTATTAGAGAGGGGATGCTTTGCATACAGTAGGACTAACTGAACAGAATCATGAGAAAAGTGGAATCTGCCTACGAATACAGAAGTGTGGAAAATACTTGTCTGAATGATAGAAAAAGATTGGAAAGAAGGAAAATTTAGTCTAGCATAACAGGCACATAGGCAAAATGGTAGAAAAAAGCCTGGGAACATGGAAGGATGTCCCAGACAGGATTTTTTTCATGGGAAATGGACTGAGTAACCTAAATTTTCATGCCTTTTTCCTCCATAACTTCTCTGTAGACAATAGAAATATGCAGTCTGAAGTCTTGTTTAGTAAAACTGTACAAGGAGTTACTATAAAGCAAAACAATTGCTTAGTTTTAAGAATTTGAATAAAAAAATATTACAGGAAAATATAGATAGGTGGGAAGCAACTAAACTTTCAAATAGCTATAGCTGCATGTGAACAACTCCAAAGCAACCTGAATTTTGATTAGTAAATTATTGTAAAGATGCTTACTTAATACTTAAAAAAAAAAAAAAGCAGGGCAGGAAAGTTAGATTTCCAATTACCTCAAATAATTACCATTTCCTGCAGCTTTTATAGGTTTCCAAACCAATATGGTCTATCTACAGTGGGTTTTTTATATGTTATCATTTCAGTTCTAGAATTCATGTGTCTCTGATGATGCTAGAGGTGGAAAAAAGCCCCCTGAGTGCAGACACAACATGCTAACAAAATTAACCAGCAGTTGATTTACCTCTGTTACCTGACTTCCATCTGTGCTATCTTTTTCTGGTGTTTTCTTCAAAACCCATGCAGACAGTCAGCAAGATAATCAGTATTCTGCAAAGAAACTCTGTAAGCCCCACTTTTCCAATTAGGAATAGTGGTACAGTGATAAGATCTAAAGCATAGGCTTTGTCAGCTTTGGATATTTATGGAAATACTCATTTCCCAAGGCCATTTTCTACAGCGTGCATGCAATGTGTTCTAAGTGTTTTTCATTGTACTTATACTTTGAACACTTTTAAGCAAAACAGCAGTGACGATGCCAGCCCTAGCTGGTATTTGTTTGATAAGGACTGTTGCTGTTGTTACCACGGAAGTATTTAGGAGAAGAGGTCCATCACCAGCAGAAACTCGTATTAGCCAGCTTGTACCCCTTTCTCAGGATGGGTTCAAATTACCTTCTGAAAATTACTCACTGTGTGGTTGTACGGGAGTTTGATGACCTATGTCCAATGAATCCCAGAGAAAACAAATACTTCCAGCCGGCTTCTTTTAGCTTCATGTGAAGCTTTGACATGTTTCACAGTGGTTGGGATTTGATCTCCAAAGTGATATAGAATTAGTAAGAAAAGGCTTGGTAAACAAGCAGTTAAACCAGCGTAGGAATTTCCTGCTCAAAAGTTTTCGTGCTTAATGCCAAAGTGTTGGCAATTAAGTAAAGGTAGAATTAAAACATCAGTCTTTCACCTCTTAGAGGAAAATAGTAATGCCGCAGTTCTCATTATTCACTGGGAAGGATCTGTTTTCTCATGCCGCCTTCTCTAAAGATAAGAAGTATTTTGGCTTTGGTTTATTTGTGCCTTCAAATACAAGACTTCTTTACATAGGCAATAAGGCAAGCAAACACAGTTCTTTCTTAAGGAATTAATGCAGCCACTGAACCAAAATAAACCAATGAAGAGTATCAGACCTAAATTAAGAACGATGAAGTAAGACGAAGAAATGTAAACATATTTTAGTCATTAATGAAGAAAATGTAGCAAGCAGTAAGAGATCTAAGTGTGTGATGTTCTACTCCAGGTTAATAATTTTTATACTGAGATGTGGAATAGTGGTAACTGTGATTCAGAAATAATTTCAGAAATCACAATTTTTTCTCCACTCCAAAATACATTCATATTGCAAATAGGGCTTCATTGACCCACTTCAGTTAAAATGAAAAAAAAAAAAGCCAAGAAAAATAACTGAACATATTGGAGTCAAACTGTAAAATCTTGACTTCCTCATGACCATAAAGTTTTCCTGTGAAAAGTAATGGACAAAACATCTAGCTGCCTCCATGCAAAGAACAGCTTCCTGAATGTCAAGGAACTGCAAAAGTCCCCTCATCAGGAGTATTTGTTCAGAAGTACAATAACAGAGACTGAAATCTTGCATTTGCACATGCAAAGAGCACTTTCTCTTAATTGCGATGAAATATATTTTTTCCTGAGTTAATTGCTGGCTTGTTGAAGAATATAAACAGGTGAAACTGAACTGCATTTTCACTTGCTTATAGCATGCCTGATCCAGTGAACTGGATCAGTATTTTGTTTGTGACCAAACACTGATTTACAGTTTTCTGACTTCATCTGCGCAGTTTATCATGGAATTAAAACAATGTCCAATTGTTGATAAAAATCAAGTACTTATACCCGCTGCAGGAACAGACCATAAAAGCTTGCCTAGCTGCAGGTAAATATAAAGAGGACACTTCATTGTTACGCTTTTATAACAGGTTAATCAACAAGTCTCCAAGCACTTTTACAAATATTTGGTTAAATGTGAAAACAGCTAGACTCCTCTTGGTAATGCGCACCATTATTTCCCTTTTACAGAGCAGGAAACGGAGGCAGATGGAAACAAGTTTGCCAAAGTTACACAGCAAATCTGGAGCTGAACGAGGATTGAAAGTGAAAAAACTCTTTATTATGAGACAAACTCTTTATTATTCAGACAAACAAAAGGCAATTCTTTTCGGATACAATTTATCTGTGGTTATCTCATGCAGGTATTCAGAAAATTCAGCTGTTCGAAAGGTCTTGTTCCTTTTTTTTATTTCTGTAGCATAGAATTATTACCAAATAAATGAAAACCGGGGGCCTTCCTGGATCTATAAAAAAAAAGTTATTTGTTGATATAAGATGTCATGAATAACAGTCAACGTTTTAAAAACAAATTGTAATTAAATGATCAGTTTAGAAGATCTGGCTCCACTAACTCAACGTTAATTTTGTTTAAGATTACATTTGGATCCAAAAGGTCACTTTTGGTTTCTAATCGGAAAAAAATATCTGAATTTAAGATATATTGTGGTTTGTTTCTTTTTATTTTCCCAATCAGTGTTTTTCTGTATGCGTCAGCAAAGCTAAATATATTTGTTTCTAATTTCTACTGAAACACAGTTGTCACTAATTGTTTACAGCCAATGACATAAGAATTGGGTAATTTTCCTTTCGCAAATTCATATTAAATAAAATATTTTAAAATGTAAGTAAAAATGTATTTGTGTAATTTCTTTTTATAAGAATAGTGAGCTCAGTCTGCATCGAACCCCATATTCCCTGGTGCATTGTAGTTGAAGCAGGCCTGTTTGCTGGCACAAGAGTGACTACAAACCTGGTTTAACTGGCTGAGTTGTTTGGATTTATGGCTGCTTTGTGTTACAAGTTCATGACAAAGCTAACCACCAGATCGGTAAAAAAAAGAAGGTCCCAATTATCAGGAAAAAAATTGTACAATAAATGAAAGCTGTTGTTCAATTTCCGTGCCACAAGAGTAGCATTATTTTAATGTGGATAGCAGGGCAAATTTGTAGGTCAAATTCTATTCTGATGTAGGAAAATGCAGCTGTATTTATATAGTACACCCAGAAAAATTCAATGAAGAGCGGTATTTGAATTTTTATTCTCTTTTATTTCACAATAACAGACAAGAAACCCATTGAAACAACAGGCACCTAAAGGAAAAATAAGTTCACTTATTATTCCTGGCAGTTTCTTCCTTCTGGGAGAGATCAAACAATTTCATAACCCTGAGACTTTCTTTGTCTCTAGACTAGAAAGGCTAAACGGAGAGGAAAATAAAAAAATAAAAATTGAGAACCAAGAAAAGCTGGGGCAATTTTCTATTTTTCCATCTGCATAGGGCTTGAAACTCCTAAAAAAGTTTCTGAAAGGCTGGGAAAGAAGGAGAAGGTTCACAGGGGTGCACCTTTCTAATCTGGAGGCACGTGAGACCCTCTCCTAGTTCCTGGATAACAGGTTAATTGGTTTAAGGAGTTGCGTTTTTTCAGCATATTTAGTTAATACCCTAACAAAGGACTACCTCCTGTTTCACAGGCATTCAGGAGTTAGAAAAAAAAAGATGGTGTTTAAAGATGTCTGCCCACTCATTTTGATTTTCAAATATACCTGCAGCAGGTAAGTTTATGTGTGTGCATTCTTGGTAATAGCAGCAGATGCAAATGTACTTCCAAAGTCAACATACATTTAGTTTAAGATTAGTTATTAAATGACTAATTAAGTTCCCAGGTTTGATGTAGTTTTATGGGTGAGTGCATAACTGTAGCGTCTGTTGTAAAGTGTCAACCACAGAGCTCTCTGTCGTGGTACCGGTGAAAAAAAATGCATAGAGGATTCTACTGCAGTAGGGCATAACGAGGTACCTGGTGCTTAAAGCTGGGTTATGAAAACAAAGGAGGTGTGGAGTTGGGTGAGACAGTTCCTCATCTGAATGTTTGGTTTTGTTTTTTTTTTCAATTGTGGGGTTTAGCACCGAATTTCCCTGGAGACACCTCTAATTCTAGTTCTGTTGGTGTGGTAAAAGGAAGTCTTGTGCTGTAGTCCCAAAGTGGCAAGCGCGAGCTCATCCTGACATGCTTTGAGTAAGTACTCTGCAGTTTGGCGTTAGAGAGACCTTGTCTTCCACTGCCCTGGGTTTTTGATTAGGCACTAGAAACACAGGCAAAAATTCAGAAGTACAGAAGATAATGGAGCAAATGATGCGTTTGGTATTGGCAGAGTAGGAAATAAACTGCAGTGACAAAATGCTGCAGAAACAAAGCGAGTTATGATTAATGGGTGGGCAGAGCTATCTTAAAGAATAGAGTAAAGGAGGTGTCAGAGGAAGCCAAAGGCATCATGTGGTAGAATGTACAATGGTAGGTGATGCCAGACACTTAAAAAGAGCAGTTTATTTTCACATGTTGAAATTCAGATGCTTAGCACCAGTCTATAGAAACGCTAGCTCGTATGCTTGTAAAAAAAACAAAGAAAGCATCCAAACATCCTTCCCCTGCCCCACATGTGCATAAATATGAAGGAGGAAGTGGTTCACCGAACATTTATTAATACTTAAGTGAGAGGAAGGTGTTTGGAGTAAGTGCTGAGGTGAGCAGCGTTAGGCTGGGTCGTGTTGAAGCTTTCGGACACCTGGAATTCTGGGCAGTGAACTATGGGCTCCTCAGCGAGAGAAAATCCCTCTCCAGCAGAGGACTCGCCTGCCCCTCCCAAAGCACGCAGCCACTCTGAAAAACCAAACCCTGCCCTATTCTCTCCTTTAAAGATTGCTTATAATCCGTTAATAAAGTGAATATACAGCATCCTGCTCTGCAAAAGCCATCTTGCGTAATTAAAACACAAAAATAGATACATACAACTATTTTGGAAGAGATTACAGGGCCACGAGCTCAGTCCTCCACTAGAAAAGACGAGCTGAACAGACCTGACGGCTTCTGCTGCCAAGAGGAGGCACTGTCCCCCTCCCGCCTCCACTGCTCCGGCTCTCCTGTTCCTTTGACCTTTGTTAGCAAGCTGAGTTAACCTTGGGGAATATTAACCCAGCTGAAAAAAGAAAGAAAGAAAAAAAAAAAGGAAAGCTTTTACCACTGTTAGAGATCTGAAAGGCCAACCCTTTAGTGAGCCTGAAGGGAGGGAGGGAAGAACTGGGGAAAGAGGGTGGGAATGCGCTGTTCACTGGACCAGCTCGGCCCTCTCTGAGAAGAAAAGGTGTTAACAGGGGTAATCAACGAGCTGCTGGTTTATGCGCAGGTCTTCCAGTCCGTAACTAGGCAGAGCGCCTTTCGTTTTAATGGAGCTGCACTGAATCCCCTCCCCGGCAGGTCTGGTATTGTTTCGTAGTGCACAAAGCAACATGGGTCCTCGTAAAGAGTTTAAAACTTCTCTGGCAGAGGAGCGCACCGCTCCTCAGCACAGCATATTTGTTACCTGTTACCGTGTCCTTCTGCACAGTTTTGTTTATAACACCTGAACTGATGTAATACCTTAGAAGTGGCTACATGTAGACAATATCAACCTACAGAAGAACCAACCTATGTATTTTAGATCTCCCTTTCTCCTTATCTGTAGCCATTGTGCAAGACATTTGCACGAATCCAAAGTGAGATCCAGGATGTGCTTAAACTCAAAAGAAATACCTTTTTGAAACGTAAGTTGTTAGGTATCCTAATAACTACGTGAGCTTTGTCTTGAGATAGGAACTAGACATCATCAGAACAGGAGTACATAGCCTCTAAACGACTTTCAAAGAAAAAAGATGTGAATTTCTAAAGTAGAAAAAAGTTCAGGTTCTCCTGTAGAGCAGAATAGATCTTGAGGGATCTCTCCTTGGTCGTCTCCTTGTGGCCAGGATGTCAAGTGACAATTTGCAGGGCCATTTCCCTCTGTCTTGGTAAGGACACTTAACAGGGAAACCTGATAACTAGATGCCCTGCTTCAAAACTAAAATATCTCTGAGCTCTGAAGGCCACTGACAGAGTTACTGTAGATTAAGGACAAGGACATGCCACACAGGTGGACACATAAGAGAACTACAGAAGGTGGCAATGCAGTGCATTTTGGTTGTGAGTTGAGACGATTTTACGTTTTACTTCAGGTGAAATTTGCGGTCTAATTCCTGCAACTGAATCCGTACTGGAAAATTACTGAATCTCACTGATTCCTTTTGGGAAAGCATGAGCAGAAGCAGCCCTACAAAAAGGTTCAGCTGAAAAGCCTAAGCCGAAATTTAAAGATGTTTCAGCCAACACTCCTTATGGTTTTGTACTAAAGGGTCTGAAGATACATCGTTCTCTTTGAATAATAGAGCTGGAAAAATACTGAAGGTATGAACTTGGCTTCTTAGTGTACTTGATGTAATTCCTTGATATGCATTTAAAAAGATAAACAAATCCCAAACACTCATCATGCCAGAGGTGGACTTTGCCTTATCTGTAGTGTCTGTACAGAGATATTAAGAGTAGTATGCAGCAATATCATAGCTAATTTCGAGCTGTTATTAAAAGCGAGTGGAATTTCTTCAAACACCTATGAACTTTTCCAGTCGTACTCTGAGGTTTTGGGATATAAGTGGATTTTTTTTGCAGTGGAGCTCAGCCTTGGCAGAGAAAAACCTCACTCACTTGTAGATTTGCTTTACAGGACAGTTACCACAAGTCCCTAGGGCATTATAAGTAACACGACAATTGAGATGGCAGTAATTTTTCGGAGTGCGCGTTTATTAGATGGCCCTAGAAGGCAAAAGAAAAACGAAATAATTTCCCCGGGCTGGGTACTTTATGATCAGCCTTTATCAGCTCCTGACCTGCCCTGTCCAGGAAAGCGTTGTAGCTTCTTAGTTGCGTACAACACCCTGAAACGCGGGCTAAGGAACGCTGATGTGCAAGTCCCCAAAAGGCACGGGTCCCTCGCCACGGCTCTCTCAAGGCTTAAGCAGGAAAAGCCAAACCTGGGACAGTCCCCCCCGGAGGAGTCGCGACCCCCCCGTCCCCTGGGGGGA
>VZSZ01003699.1:349236-388512 GCA_013398815.1 Ibidorhyncha struthersii
GCGCTCCCCGTCGCCCGGCCCGGCCGCGGCCCCTTCGCCCCGTACGGGCTCTTCCCCGAGGCGAGCGGAGCCACCTCCGGGGCCGAGCGGCTGCCGCCGGCCGGGGGGCGCCGCCGCCACGGGGAGGGAAGCGGGGCGGGGACGGGGGGAGCGTCCCGGCCGCTCCGAGTTGCGCCTGCGGTTTTTGACTTTTCATTAAAGAACTTCGGGTTTGCTTTGGGGGTGCGGAGGGACCCTGGAGGCACCTGAAAATCCCCGCCCCGCGGGGACAAGCGGGGCTGGGGGGTCGGCGCGGTGCCCGGCACGGAGAGCCCCGCGGGCGCTCCCGGCGTGGGGGTGGCGGCGGCGGCGTCTGCCGGGAGCGAGAAAAGGAGGCGCCGGCTGATAAAATCGAGTGGGGCACGTAAGCTCGCCCCTTTCAGCGGTGTTTCCCTCCGCTTTGCCCGCTGGCCCCCTTTCCGTGGCCGGTTGCTCCCCCGGTAGGTTGCAGGGCGACAAAGCCGTGCTTCCCCGCGGACCGGTGGGTGAGGCGAGACGGGAGCTAAACTGGCACAGAAAAGGTGAATGGGTGCTGTGAAGTGACTAACGGCAGCCGACGAGGTACGGGAGACCAGGTGAGGGGGGGCTCTACGTGCACCAGCGCTGTCCCACCTCGTACTTCTCGAGGTGGAGGTTGTCCATTCCTTGCCCTTGCGGGGCGCTGCGAGATTAGGCAGCTTCTTTCAAGGTCACTCAGTGAGTAGTCGCTCCTACGGAGGATAAACTCGAACAGCATCTAGTTCCGGGGCCTCCCTGATATGTATTAATGTCACCACCGCTTTGGTTTCTTGCAAAAGCGCTCATTTCTGGTTGCAGTTGTCGCAAGTTGTCAAGTAATCTTGGAAGAGTAACTATGTTGACAGAGTGCCTTCCCACAGGAACCATATCATTGAAACTTCCCGGCCAAAGCTCTGAATGCTGAAATCGACCCCACTCCGCACCTCCCCTCAGGTGGCTTTACTGATGATCATAGCTTACCTGGACCTCAGATTGCACCTCAGGTTTCTGGGTGGGTGTCAGTGAATTTAAGAGACCATTCTCACATTGTGCCTTTGTCCTCGGTGTCCCTGTTTGCCCTGAGTAAAGTGACGCTAACGCCTTTAGTGCTTTAGAAAGAGCCAAAAGAAGCAGCTTCACCTCTGAAGGATAATTTGCATCAACTATGGCAGTGTAAGGCAGGGGAAGAGATGGACGTGGTGTGTGGCACAGATCAATGAAACTGGGAAATGATTGCAGTTGTGGCTGTTACATATGGGTATCAACGTAAACATAAAGCCGAAAGACAGGTGGACTAAGATAAAATTTTATGTCAAAGTAGGACTTAACATGTCTTTTTTCCTTTTTCATTTCATTCTGAAACTGTTAAAAATGATACGGGTACATAGGAAAGTCAGCCTAGGGCAAATGTCTCATAGTAGTCTAACCTGAAAATGGAGATAAGTTGAAACTATATTGATGGAAAACCAAAGCGAAACTATTCTAGGATGCTGCTCAAAATATTTCTCCTGGAGTTGTCCTGGAGATATGGGCTTCTAGGTCAGTCAAGGGTTGGTCCACACTGAGTAGTTCCAGTACCACAACGGTTGCTCAGCTGTGTCCGTGCTACTACATCAGTACTTCTCCCATGGCTTTGATGTGCGGATCCCTAAACCTGTCTCTGGCAATACGAGCCTCCCTGTGGACTGAATTCAAACCTCTTGCTAGCAGGCTTGCTTTTCTTTCTCGTCTGTGATTGTCCCCTTGGAAGTGGCTTACTGCTCCTCAGGATCTGTAGTTCACGGATTGAAAACAGCTGACCTGGATAAATATCTAAATAAGTCTGATTTTAATTTTTCTGCAGAGTGGGTACCTACTGGTACCATATTCATACAATACTAATCTGCATACGGTAAACAAGTATTCTTGAGAACTTTTTTTTGCTCTCAAGAGCTTGCCAGAAACTTTCAGTGCTGTAGACAGAGACTTGAATTTTACTGCTGGAAGATGAGTTTATTTGCTCCTGCCATGGAAGGAGGAGGGCAGAGGCAGAACTAGGGATGTAGCATAGGGGAAGAAAGCATCTCAATGCCAGGCTGAATGTTGCTGCATCCTCTAGCAACACTGTGATCTGTGCGCATGGGGTGGGGGGTGCTGTGGGCAATGGCTGCCTCTGCAATTGTTGCATGATCAATAGGTCCATCTCCTACCACGCCAGCAAATCTGGTTCTTCTGGGCCTTCGGACCTTTCTATTTCAGAAATGGCTTGCTTTTTTGTTTTTTTTTTGTAGGGTCTTCTGCCACTCATCATCCACTCAGCTAGGCAACAGCTTTCAGCCTTCTTTCCCACCCCACCTTTCCTAAGACAGACATGTGATGTACTTGTGATGGTCTGAGTTTCTTGGTAACATTTCTTTTCAGAGAAGACGAATAGATGATTATTCATAGTATGAATACAGCATCCTACAACTGTTTAAAAAGAGACTGCTACTACGCTTAGACCTTTTTAATGCCTTTTCTTTTTCTTTTTTTTTTTTTCCACACGGAGGTAGTATTAACCTCGGTTTGCTGGCCTTGGGAATACTGCTGTGGACTATCTTTGAGTTGCTGGTAGTGCTTATCAAGAGGCTTCTTTGACAGCTGTTGATAAGTAGTTCTACAGTTTAATGATGGAGATAATCTAGAATAGCTTCAAAGCTATTCCTTAGGAGATCTAAGAATGCCGAGGCTCTATTTGTGGCAACCTTTCAAATAAATATTTACATAGTCTCCTATAGTTCTGAGCAAGATGTGTACTGTTACTGCATAGGCATACTGAGTAGAGCTTGCCTCTATTGAGAAGGTTAGCTGAAAGGCCAGGACATTGGAAGAACCTGATTTTGATGACTTTGAGACATTCAGTTGCTTGTCGATTTGTCTTTGACCCTTTCCAGAGAATAAATTTTACCCTGTGGAGTAAACTACATTCACTTTTTTTGGTCATCGTAATAATTCAGTACTACTTCCTGAAGAAGTATCAAGGAAATCTTGATAATAAAATGAGATAATTAATATTTAGTTCCTTTTCTTTTTCATACATAACTGTTTGGATTTTTTTTTAACCTTTCCATACTTCATTTGCAAGTCATGATAATTTTTAGTGCTGCTTGTTATATAGGAATCTTGACCGTGTTTCTTTTCTCTTGGCCAGGTAGCAGAGGCAGGAATCGCCAGTGTGGGAAAAGATCATGTAAATGAGTCTGGAATCACCTCTTTGCGTGTTTTCTCTCTTTTTTTTTTTTTATTTTTATTGCCTCTCCTCCCTTTCCTCCATATCTTTGTATCATGGTTATAGTGTGTTTAAGGTTACGCTACTGAACCTTCTAGGTGGTCATACAACGGTTGGGAATAAACAAAATAAAAGCATACTTCCTTTCTAACATCATCAACAAAAGCCATGATTTGTTGGCTTGCCCTTTTTTAAGGTTGAGCTTTGCACTGGAATTACTCCTTTGCTATCTTAATCAGTTTTGCCAGTTTGTTCATTTGCATGCGCTGTATTTCTTTATCTGGATAAAGGGAACTGCTGTTTTCTTGGATGTGAGACTGTGTTAGTCTTCATGGAGAGCGTTTGGATGCTTTTATGCTTCCTCCTTTTAGAAGCTGAACTTGATTTCATGCATTTGGTTTTTAACTGTTCTGTCCTCTCCTTTCTTCCTTGTTTGGCTGTGGTTGCTTTTACGTAGGTCTAACTGTGAAGAACTAGTTTGTTCTTTTTGGTTGTTGTATTTTCAATTGTTGATACCTATCATAGAGCTTAGCAAACAGCTAATGATGTTTCTATTTCAGGAAATAGCACAAAATATGTGTTGAAGTAATATGTAAATGCAGGAAGTCTACTGTTGCCAAAATAACTCTGGCTTCATTGGCCAAGTTGAATTTACAGTGTTATTTTAGGATATCTGAAGGTAATTATTCCATCCTATTGACTTAGGCGTCTAGGCATGGAAACAAGATATAGTGATCACCAAATCACAGAATCTTCTACATTGGAAAAGACCTGTAAGATCATCTAATCCGATCATTAACCTAACACTGGCAAGCCCACCACTAAACCATGTCCCTGAGCACTACATGTACATGACCATTACATACCTCCAGGAGTGGGGACTCCACCACTGCCCTGGGTAATGCGTTCCAATGCCCAATGATCCTTTCAGTAATGAAATTCTTCCCCATATCCAGTCTAAACTTCCCCCAATGCAACTTGAAGCCATTTCCTCTTGTTCTAAAAGAGGAAATAATGTCGTTGTTATTCTTGTTTCTATATAAAAGCTGTTGAAACTAATATGGCTAGCAGTACTTGTGGAACTCTGTGCCTCCAAAGCATGGTACTGCTCTTAGTTAACAATTACAACATGGTGTGTACTGAGGAAGTACAATTATTATTTCTTGCATGGAGAACTAGGGTAAAAGCCAGCAAGTCTGGTTTCATTAACAAAATCATGGTTAAATCTTTAGGGTTTCTTTGCCTTCCATTCTTTCTGTTGCCTTTTTGGGATGTTTGCTCCTGGCTAGCGAAGGACACACACAGTATAAAGGAATCATGACCTGATGCTGCTGTAAGGAGGCCAAAGCGGAGGCTCACCTTTGCCCAGCAGTAGCACGGTGAGAGGCTCAGGAGGACATGACAGTGAGGACCACTTAAGCTGAGCAGCATGACTCTGTGCTTGGTGCTTTTCCCATTCAGGGGACAGAGTGGCTGTCACTGTGGCAGGAAGGAGGACAAGCCTTTGGAGGACTAATAGTCCAGGAAGTCTATATTCAATTAAGTAGTGTGTTGTCAGGTGAAGTACAGACCAACTCTACTGCAACTTTTGCTTAAATATAAATAATTGATTTGCAGAAATCCATAGAAAAACTGAAAAACTATTGGATTAAATTTGTTTTGAATTAATCTAATATTTTCGGGTTTTTATTGTTGTTTGTTTGCGTTTTTTTTTTCATTCTGACAACTTTTATTAGAAAAAATTATATATTTTTTAATCTTAATGACCCATGACAGAACTTTAATTACAACACTCCTAAGGCACGTCTGAGAAGAAGCTAAGATATTTCAAGTAATAGCTGCGAGCTGTGAGGCAGTATGCTTCACTGTATTCGTCAGTATACTATGTCAGTGATGGCTATGTTTTATATTCTTATTATCACCTGTCATTAGAAACAGTAGCGTTATTTCTTTACTTTCAGAGCTACGAAACAAAAGCACACTCAATTTTGGACCTTCTGTCTTGCCAGAGGTTCAAATGCTGGTTCTGCTTCATCCATACTGGAGTAAACTGGTGTTTTTAAAATTCAAGGGCTTGACTGCATATGAGCGATGGGTCCCTTTCATTATTTAGGTATACTTTTTCCAAAGCTAGAAGGTGTTAGCAAGCTGACCTGCAAGTCTCTGGCTCCCTGGACCCTGTCTCTTTGTACCTTCAAGCCTGCTGTGGGGGTGAGCTCCATCCCTGTTTCCTTGCCTGGGGATCTCCTTATGCTTTGACTCCACCAGCTCACTTTAGAGGACTCCTGAGGTTTGTTTCTTCAGATGTACCCAGCAAATTGCCGTCATAGCTTGGCAGACGTCAGGAGGAATGACTGGCAGTGGGAAGGAAGGGTAGTTGTGCGTTCCCAATAAACTCTTCTGCACCAGAGTGGGTATAGGATACTTTTAGGTGGGATCTATTTAAATGTCTGATGTGTGAGGCGAGTTAAGAGGCCAGAGTATTGGACTGAGATAAGACGGACCAGTCTCTTCTAGCTGTATAGTTGTTGGGATGAGGACTGTCTGACAGGTCAGTTTGTTTCTCCATGACCTGGCTTCCTTATCTGTGAAGTTGTTGCAGTACCCCTGATGTATTTGTAAAACATTTTGAAGTGTCAGTGATGCATGTTTAAGAAAACTAGATTATATCATTATTGGACACTACCCATCGATTTTTGCCTTAAATATTTGCAAACTAATGGGAGCCCAGTGGGTTTGGTTTAATCTGTTTCTAATACACTGGCAAATGTGTATGTGTAATACCATGGAAATCTTATACCTATGACTTTCCTGTGTTTTGTGGTGTGATAACAGAAAACTGTTATTAATCAGAAGCTGGATGGGAAACAGATTATCAAGAACTAAATTGGGAGTGATGGTTGAAAGCCAGTTAAGCAACAGAGATATTTTTTCCTCAGTTCATTTAAAGAACAACACCAACCAACCAAACAAAAAGAGTGAGGAAGACAGTCATCTGCCAGTTTGCAAAGCCTTTCAAGTTGTAATGTAAAAAATATTTGTTTTTCTTTGGTCATAGTACCTGTTGGCTTACCTCAGAATCACCACCTAGGATTCTTCTGTCTGCTATCACTAAACTTCCTAATCCTTTTTTTTCCCCCTCCTTTGCAGAGAACAAGGAACAATAATATCTTCCTGTGACTTGTGACTTGTCCTCTAAGTCTGGTCAGAGCTACACTTCCCGACTCTGCTATGAAGAGCCGAGTAAGAATGGATGCGACATAAAGCAGAAGTCCTGAAGCCTTAGTCACCAATCTGATGGACTTACTGTAAGTAGGAATAAGACTTGTTTTTCACATGTCTGCTGTGCAAATAAGAGTTCAACAGTGCATTATTATTTACTTTTTTTTTGCTAGCACTAATAAGCAAATACCAGAATCAGCCTTCCTAAACTGTCATGAAGCATTGGCACGCTTGAGGTGCCAAGCTGCTGTTGAAATCTGCTTCAAAGACATTTGCAGTTTAGTTTTGGGTGAGATGACACCTTGGTACAGGTTCTAAAACATAACCTTATACTTCGGGCTGAATTATGTTGTGTCTTAATGCAACTGCTCTTTATAGTCGTGGCTTTTGACAAGGATCATGCCAATGTGCCTGTGCGCAGGCTGTGGCTCTGGAAGCCAGAGAAACGTATTCCTCAGTGCATGACGGAGGCACTGCCTAGGCTTTTTTCCATGTAGAGTAACATTACGAGAGGACTCAATAGATTAAGTTATTTATTGAAATGATTGCTTGTGGAGGTGTATAACTGCCTATTTAAGAACCGCGGCAGCAAACATTTTGTGTTTCTTGGGTCTTTGCTAATCTGTGGTTTTACTTAACGTTAATCTTTAACTTCAAAATAAACTGCTGTATGCTTCAAACATTGGATGTAGCTGCTCTCTTGTACTCTATTTGAAAAACTTTTGTATTGGTGTGGCATATTGTTTCCCTGCTGTGCTTCTCTCTCTCTTTTTTTTGATGTGGTGGCTACAACACACAACCAAGAAAACAACTGTTGGCAACGCGGAAGAGTGAAAAACATGTGGCTTGTGGGGCTGCTAGCCACGGCATTATCAAATGAGTTAGCTGAATTTGTATTTCCTGATGCTTTGTTCATGTTCTCGTTTCTGTGTCATAAACCTCAGGGCGATACATGAGTAAGTGTTGAGAGAGGCAGGAGGACCTGAACTTGGTACTGACACCATGTGGGTTGTTGCCAGGATATTCTTTAACTCTCATTCTGTCAGCGAGAGTGAGCACTAACTTAATCTTCTCGGTTTGTGTGGCGCTCGTGTTAATGAATAGTTGCTACTGTATAATCCTCAAGGTTGTATTGAGAGGCTATTGAGATCTGATTTCATGCTGCACCTCAATTTGTACCCTCTCTTGAAATACTTCCATATTTTTTTTCTCCATGGATCTGGCATTTTTCCAAAGGAAAGGAAAGTTGGACAAAGCTTCTGGTTGTGATTGTTTTCTGTTGTTTGTTTTGTTTTTTTGTTTAATATAGGTTCACGCTTTACTTCCAAACACTTGAATTGTTTCAGTACTGCTGACAAAAGGAAGATGACCTCTACTGCAGTAAGTAAACAAAATATTAAAAATATTCCTCTCTGATTTTTTTTTTATGAGGTTTTATTCTTTACAAGTAACAGCCTATTGAGTAATGTCCTGGTCAACAAATTTTCTAAAATGTGGAGTATTTGTTGTGCTTTCTTTTCTGCAAAAAGGGAAAGATATACTTTGATGCAGGTGTAAGGTGCTTGAATTAACTAGCATTTCAAGTGCTCAGATACCCCTGGGAGAGATTTAAGCTTTTAAAGCTTATTTTAGAGGGATAGGCTGGAATGGCTTCTAACCAGTTCTTAAAGCTCTTCCAGGATAAATATTCCACAACCTGTTGTAGCCCAGTGCATTTCAAAAATAGCTTAGGTATACCTGGTGGTGCCATAGCACAAAATGGGGCAGTAAGCATTTATCTGAGACCAGGGCAACTGCACACACAAAGACTGTTACTTGTCAGCATTTCTTTCAATGACGGTACTGCCTAAAACTGTCCGCGCTGCTGATTTCTACCTTGATGGGTTATAGAATCATAGAATAGTTTAGGTGGGAAGAGACCTTGAAGATCATCTAGTTCCAACCCCCCTGCCATAGGCAGGGACACCTCCCACTAGACCAGGTTGCTCAAAGCCCCATCCAGCCTGGCCTTAAATACCTCCAGAGATGGAGCTTCCACAACTTCTCTGGGAAATCTGTTCAAGTGCCTCACCACCCTCATAGTGAAAATTTTTTTCCTAATATCTGATCTAAATCTAACCTCTTTCAGTTTAAAACTGTTACTCCTCATCCTATCACTACACTTCCTGATAAAGAGTCCCTCCCACCTTTCCTGTAGGCCCCCTTTAGGTACTGGAAGGCTGCTATAAGGTCTCCCCAGGGCCTTCTCCAGGCTGAACAACCCCAACTCTCTCAGCCTGTCTTCACAAGAGAGGTGCTCCAGCCCTCTGATCATCTTTGTGGCCCTCCTCTGGACCCGCTCCTGCAGGTCCATGTCTTTCCTATGTTGGGGGCTCTGGAGCTGGATGCGGTACTCCAGGTGGGGTCTCACCAGCGTAGAGCAGAGGGGCAGAATCACCTTCCTTGACCTGCTGGCCACACTTGTTTTGATGCAGCCCAGGATATAGTTGGCCTTCTGGGCTGTGAGCGCACATTGGTGGCTCATGTTGAGCTTCTCATCAACCGACACCCCCAAGTCCTTCTCCTCAGGGCTGCTCTCAATCCATTCTCCGCCCAGCCTGTATTTGTGCATGGGATTGGCCCGTCCCACATGCAGGACCTGGCACTTGGCCTTGTTGAACTTCATGAGGTTGGCATGGGCCCACCTCTCCAGCCTGTCCAGGTCCCTCTGGATGGCATCCCTTCCCTTCAGTGTATCAACTGCTCCACACAGCTTGGTGTCATTGGCAAACTTTCTGAGGGTGCACTCAATCCCAACAGAATTACTTAATAGGGTTCTGAATGTAAATGGCATTTGAAACTTATTTTGTCCTAATTGCAGTCCTGCCTCTTTTTCATTTTTCTCCTGTTTCCTTCCCCTCAACATTATCATTTAGGGTCCACAGCCATACTCTGAAAATTATGGCTTTCAGACAGAGAACTTGTATTCTGCCAGACAGCCAGTAGGTGCTAACCCAAATTCACAGTGCTTCTCAACAAATACTCCATCAGTGCCAAGCTATGTCCCAACGGTTGCTACCCATCAGCCGAGTAGGCCAGTAGCAAGTTCATCTGGGAGAACACGTGCGTCAAGTAAGTTTTGTCGGGATTTCTTCCAATTTTAGACTTAAGGTCTTCCAAAGCAAGATAACAAATAAAAGGGATCTTCCCTTCCAACTCCTGTATTGAAGGAGCCACTTCCCAGTGGATGAAGGAGTAGTAGCTGGCTGGGACTGTGGTGCAAGTGGACAGGAACCTGGGCGATTTGGAGGAAGGGTGGTGGAATGGAGAAAAGTCTGTCTGGCAAAAAATGTCTGGTTTTAATGTCAAGGAAATAGATAGCGCTGGTGGCTGGAAATTACCTTATTTGTGAACCTAATTTCTCTTTTTCTCCTTGCTTTCATTTCAGGTATAAAGAAAATCATAATCATTGTATTATCCATTTTAATAGTCATTTGTTGTGCAATTGCTGCTTTCTTCATCTGGTATTTTGGTAAGATTTTTTTTTCTGTTCTGAAAGAAAAGATGTATTAAAGTTAGAAATATACATTCTTCCATTTTAAGCTGAATTAAGGACGGGAAAGTCTTCGTTACCTATCTCCTAAGAGGTAAACTAATGTTGCTACCTTATGGCTCAGTTTTGGTTGTTGGGTTCTTTTATTCTTTTTAATAAACCATGTAGCAATCGCTTTCCTTTCCTTTCACCAAGTAAATACGTTTTTGACATCAAGTCATGTCATCAGCTTTTTGACTCTTCTGGAGCAGCTTATTCATGTGGCTTTTCTGGAAAGCTCCAATCTGTCTGGCAAAAGCTTGTGCAGTACAACTGTACAGAACAGTGGCTTTTAGTAAAGAGTAGTTTGACCTCTTTTAAGGGTTTTTGTACTGGCGGATAGCTGGCACGCGACTGTGTATAGACAACACATTCTGCAGTGTGTTTCATTAAGGAAATCACTGCAGTGTGACAAAATGAAACTTGTTCCAAAATCTAAGTTCACTTAATTAAGGAAGGAGATTGCAATAATTTTGTATAACTTAACCGCAAGAGTGTAAATGGTCAAGATACCTGGCAATGTGCGCTCACAGCCCAGAAGGCCAACTATATCCTGGGCTGCATCAAAACAAGTGTGGCCAGCAGGTCAAGGAAGGTGATTCTGCCCCTCTACTCTACGCTGGTGAGACCCCACCTGGAGTACCGCATCCAGCTCCAGAGCTCCCAACATAGGAAAGACATGGACCTGCAGGAGCGGGTCCAGAGGAGGGCCACAAAGATGATCAGAGGGCTGGAGCACCTCTCTTGTGAAGACAGGCTGAGAGAGTTGGGGTTGTTCAGCCTGGAGAAGGCCCTGGGGAGACCTTATAGCAGCCTTCCAGTACCTAAAGGGGGCCTACAGGAAAGGTGGGAGGGACTCTTTATCAGGAAGTGTAGTGATAGGATGAGGGGTAACGGTTTTAAACTGAAAGAGGTTAGATTTAGATTAGATATTAGGAAGAAATTCTTTACTGTGAGGGTGGTGAGACACTGAAACAGATTTCCCAGAGAAGTTGTGGAAGCTCGATCCCTGGAGGTATTTAAGGCCAGGCTGGATGGGGCTTTGTTACTCAACATCTGGTCTAGTGGAAGGTGTCCCTGCCTTCCAACTCTAAATGCTTTATGATTTTATGGTAAAATGGGCTCTCTCTTGCAGCAGAAGTAATTCATGTCTGTTTGTTTCTGTGAGGCTTTTGTTTTGAAAGTATGTTAATGCTATGCAAGCCCAGCCTGTCTCACCACTGTAAGCCATAGCACGGTTGATACATTTGCCTTGGAAGTCATCCCCAACTGGGGTGACTGATCTCTGAAGCTGGGCTGGAGCAATTCTGTTTGGCTTAGGTGAAGTTTGTCTTGTGTTATCTTAATTTCCCTTTCAATGAAAGCTACTTTTCAAAGCAAACTAAAAAACAATTTGCTTTGTTTTTTCGGAACCTCTGTGCTCTGTGCAGGAAAAGAAAGGGAGAAGGGAGTTCATTTAAAACTATTGGGATGAAACTTTGTGTTCTTAGGGTTTTTTTTCACTCTGATTTATACAGGGTGAATATAATCTTGTTTTAAATGGCAGCGAAAGCAAAAGGATGTAATTGGAGTAATTGCTTTCTTCCTCCTTTGCTGTTTATAAGTGTTATGCTTTGTCAGTGTAAAGCTGACTCCTTTTAGACAACTTAATGGTGCTTGCTTATTCAGGGGAAGCAGTGGACAAAATCCAATCAGCTGCACCAGTGACTTAATCTGACAAGCAATGTAAAAGACGGAGCAATACATCTTCTGTTGTGTCAGGCTAGGTCTCCTCCCATCTCTGAGTTTAGGAGCTCTTTCTGATGTCTTGATCTATCGAAATGGAATACTCCTTAAGATGAGAGTTGGCAGTAGTTGCTTGAGGCTAAGCTGATGTTAAGCCTAATGGCTGTGTTGCTCTCTCTCCTGCAGTAAAGGATCGATGTGTCATCTCCTTAATAGAGTGTGGATCTTCAGGAGTGTGTATCCCGCCCTCCCAGTGGTGTGATGGAGTGAGCAACTGCCCCAACGGGGAGGATGAAACCCGGTGTGGTGAGTGCCGGCAGTCGATGGGGGGGCACCTTCACCCAGTTGAAAGAATTTTTGAGCAAATTGACTTGTCCAAAGCTTGTCTTAAGTTACATTAGGGCCATTTTAGCTTAAGTTATATCTCTAAAATGGTTTAGGATATTTGAGCACTTTGAAACCTGTATCTAGATACTGATTTTGTTTCCAGTCTGATTGAAAAGCTAAACCAAAATGACTGACTCCAGGGCTTGAGCTGGCCTAGCTTTGAATCAGTTTTTAAAATATTACCTTTTAATTTGAATGGGCGTTTGTGCAAAACTGAATCTAACGTTGTCTCCAAAATGAACAGTCATCATTGACATCCTTGTAGAACTTTAGGTGATAACATAAATCTGGTAGTCTTCAGTCAGGCTTGTCTTTTTCCACATATTTTTAATTCCTCATTCTCCCAATCATGCCCCTCAACTACTTCATAACTCCCTTCCAAGTAAAAAGATGCTAAGGGAAGCTTTAGTGCATGTCTGAAGATGGAAGGTGGAAAGATCCATTTGTCCATTCCAAAGGTGTGGCATTTTGTTTCTAACACCTGTGTTGTGCTGGTGCCACTCTGGAAAATTCTGGTTGTACTCTTATTCTCTCTCTGGGAACTTTTATTCTGCACATAGCATTTCCTGGCATATGCTCTAAAGCCGTTCCTCCCCATTTGGTTGAATAACGAGTTTTTGGAGAAGCTTGTTCAATCTGTTCTTTTGCTTGAACTATTTTATATTAAATTCTTGTGCAAATAAATACATAATGGGGCATGGAATGTCAGAGTAATTGCTCCTTGTTACATTCTTGCTCTACAGGCACTTTGAGGACATGCTGTATTAAGATATAACATAAAATATATTACAATAGATTATATTTATTTATACACAACATATGATGTATTAAGAAATATATGGTTGTGTAGATAAAAGATAAGAAGAGATTGGCTATTGCAATCTTTCTCGGTGGTAGAATGTGAAAGAACATTTTGAGCATAGAAGCTGAAATGAAAAGATGAGCGCTATCTTGTACACTTGCGTTTTTAAACTGGTAGTTCTTCGAAATTGCCTGACACAAAAGAATTAGGTTATTTCTGTCTACTTGATATTTACTCAGAATTTGAGTAGAAGGTAGCATTTAAATTAACACCAGTTCATACCTAAAAGCAAATATTATGGTTAACAATACTTTTAACTAGAGAAAGAGCAGTAATATAGCATGTGGTGTTCTTGGTTTCTTTTTTTTTTTCTTTTCCTTCTTCCTTTTCTGGCAGTTAGACTTTTTGGACCAAACTTTATCCTGGAAGTTTATTCACCTGTCAGCAAATCTTGGTATCCTGTTTGTCAAGATGGCTGGAATGACGATTATGGGAAGATTGCATGTAAAGACATGGGCTACAGCGTGTAAGTCTAACCTTCGTCAGCCTTTGTACATACATAGAAAGGTTAAAATTTCCTTCTTGCTGTTTTTAAGAACTCGTATCTGAAACAAAAAGCAGTTGGCAATCTAGTTCTTGTGAACCCAGGTGGGTCTGATTTTAACGATGGTAGCTGTTACAGGATCAAAACGAAATGTTGCTCCAGCAAGTAACGGGGTCTGGCATGCATGCAGTAGTTACTTGGTGGGGACGCTTGTATCCAATATGTTCACTTACAACCATCTTCCGAAGCTCGCTTCAGATCATTATAATTGCTCAATAACATCCATTCTGACTTCACCTGTCATCACCAGTATTACACGGAAAGCCTTGATCTTCTGAGGGCACAAGTAACACCAGCTCATGTGGAAGTTCAACATAAACATTTGTGGCCCTGAGTGCTGCCCACACTCTCCCCATGTAACGCCGCAACCTAAATTCTTCTGCAGTTGTAATACTTGATGTATTTCAACTGAATCTATTTGATACAGTTGGTAAATACCGTCTTCTGCTGTGGGTGGAGTAATGGAGTGAATTTATTACCCAGGCAGGCAGAACTTGTGTGTTGCCCATGCTGCCTCGTAGCGCTCGGAATTTGGATCTCTGAACCAGCAATGACCTCAGTTGTTCCAATGCCAGTGAGACAGCCCAGCAGCAACTACACAGAGCTGTTCCTCAGCTAGAAAGCCCAGCAGAACAGCAGCACTTGCTACCCCTGTCGTTGTCCCACAGAAACACGGCTGTCATGACTTACTGGACCTGAATTCTGCTATGCTGTGTAAAAGTACCGGCAAAGGCATTTCTTCATCTTGCTCTGTTTCACAAGGCTGAAGATTCCTACCGTGCATGCATATTAGATAAAAATATTATTTTAATCTAGTAACTGTTTGATATGAAATGGAACTTGACAAATATTTAAAGAATCTGAGTTTCTAGCACTGTACTACACCACTGGTGTTCTGTGTTTAGTTTAAAAAAAAAAACCCAAACCCAACATATTTAGTGTTGTTCATGTCAGAAGCTCCAGCTTGGCACAGTTTATTGTTACTTGTTTGAAAACTGAAACTACTGGGATTCATAATGGACTTTCTGTTTTGCAGAGATACGTATTACTATAGTCGAGGAGTAGCAACTGAAGTCAGCTTTAAAAGCTACATGAAGCTGAACACAAGTGCTGGGAATATAGACTTGTACAAAAAGCTGTATAGCAGGTATCTGTGTTTAATACAAACTTGTTTCCTTTTATCAGGGGTCTTTTTAGCTGTTGTAAGAGGTGTAGCTTCTGCCCACAGCATAATGCAAGTACATCTTTCAGTGGGGATTGTTAGAGGGAAAGAGACACTGTTTTCAGTCTGACTGCAGCAACTGCTCTCCCTTCTATTTAAAAACACAGCTGTCATTTTTCCATCCTTCCTCTCCTCTTTTAAAAGGGAAGATGTCCCATCGTGCTCCCTTCATGCTGTCTAGAAGGCTGCCACGTCAAAGATACTTTTCTAAGGCTCTTTGACCATCAGCAGGAGTTTCTGTATGGTGACAATAGCTACCAGCTGTAACACGTTCACAGCAGCTGGTGCAGCTTTTTTTTTCAGTCACATGAACGCACAGCAGGCAAAATGGATCTTTCACTGTGGAAAGTATCATTTTTATTCTCGTTAAACAACTTTGAAGTGTCTAGTTTCTAAACTTGTAGACTGCTGTGCCTGCAAAGTTCCCATGGCTCCCTTGCTTAGGTTCTTCTACAACTACTTCATAAATCAGCTCAACTTTTTCTCATCTTGCTCCTCAATAGGCTTACAAACCTTTTGTACTGGCGACTGCAGTCTTCCACATGACAGTTTTGGTGAATGCAAGAAGTGGTGGAGGCCAGATGGCTGCTGGTAGGGTAGCTGGAGAGAGTGAAGAAAGGAGGGAACCCTCAGCAGGAAGAGGAGGGGAAGGCAGGGCACATAGCTGGAAAGGGTAGGCAGCAGCTGGAGGGTGAACTTTGCCCACCATTCGCTTTGCTGTGTGCCTAAAATCCAGTTTGTTTTTTTATTTCTATTGCAGCGATTCCTGTGCATCAGGAAATGTGGTTTCTCTGCGCTGCATAGGTAAGTGACCGTGTTCCTCAAACTTCTGCTTGCTCATGTTTTGAAATGCTCTGGCTGGCGAATCTTTTTGAATCTGCGTAAATAATTGCTGTCTTTTGATCGGCAGATGATTTAACTGTGGTTCCCAAGTTTCAAAATGTGCAGCTTAAGGAGCAGGGTGGGAGTAGAGACAAGGAGGCTGTTGGATCCCCAGTTGGTTTTGTCTTTACTGTCACCGGTTCCTTTAAATGACTTGCCTGTGGTGAAGCTCTGTAGCCCTTGCCTGGCAGCTGTGGTGGTACATCTGGGGTGCGCCCGCTCTCCGACACGCGGCCGTTGGGTGAGCAGTGCCTTCCTGATAGTGATGACTGCCATGAGGCGACTCCTGGCCGTTGTCTGTTCTGTTGCACAACACAAAGGTGTGTGTCTGTGTGGCTTGCCAGAGACGCCCGAATACCATGCTCAAAGGCGTAACGAACCACTGGTTTATGGTTTGTGGTGAACTGAGGGCAGCAGCTACCAAACACTCATCTTGACGTTTGCAATATGAAGTGGGTCTAGGCTATGGGAGACTCTGGATCTCGGTGTCCAGGGCAGCAGTGCAGAGGTCGGACATGGTCTGCGCTCCCCTCTGCTCGTGAAGCCTGAGCTCCAGAAGCATCTTCCAGACCAACTTCCTCTTTAACTAATGCCTGTGTGTGTCTGACTGACTCCTTAGAGTGCGGCCTGTCCACTAAAAGCACGAACGTGATGAACAGAATCGTGGGTGGCAGCGGTGCGGTGCTGGGGCAGTGGCCGTGGCAGGTCAGCCTCCACGTGCAGGGCACCCACGTCTGCGGGGGGTCCATCATCACCCGCCAGTGGATAGTGACGGCGGCACACTGCGTGGAAGGGTGAGTCTCGCCCGCTCTCGCTCATTTGTCTCTCGAATGGCGATTTTTGTTGCTTCCGGCTGAAATGCACAAATTTACCTAAGTCTCCCAACTTTCTGCTTTAAAATGGAATTAAATACTGTTCCCCACCACCACCTCCAGGGCAGGTGCTAGGTACAGTGTTTTGGCTATGTAGCAGTATGGTTTTCAAGTGTTATGGGAAAATCTGTTCTGGAGGAGGCTAGCTGCAGATCATCTGTCAGCTTTCTACAGGAAGAAAATCTAATTTTACTTGTTAAAGGTGGAAATTCAGTTGGACGGTGGTGTTGGGCACAGATACCAACCCATCTTAAGAGGTAAACTCAAAGCACTAAACTTATGCCAGACATACAGTGTTATCGTGAAGATGTTGAACTACGCTTCGAGGAAAAACAAAGAAAAGGAAAAAGAAAAAAAATCCCAAACCCTCAAATGTTGCACAACTGTAGAAATGATAAATTTAAAGATGCCTGTACCATTTATTTCCTCGTATCTTCATGCCACAGGATAATAAAGCCCAAGTCAGTATTAAATGTGGATTTGTACCTATCCAAGGAACACTTTACACAGGCATCAACAAGAAAAAGAGCTGGTGCTTTGTCCCCTTTTAACCTATGAAAATAGAAGCTTAAAGGAGAGTTGAGGGTGTTGTGGTACCTTGTGTGCAGTGGCAGAATATGTTTAAAAGGTGGCCGCTTCTGTTGGAGGGAAAACCCACTAAGCAAAATCATTTTAACGGTTGGTTGGCTGGATCACAGTTTGAGACTAAGCCAAGGAAAAATGACTTTGTCTTTAACCTTGAGAAAGGAATGCAAGTGTTTATTTTTATGTGATGATCTTATCCCTCCTTTGTTTTCTGATTTGAGTTCCAGAAAAGCTTTAGGAATAGCAACCAAGCTGTAGCTGGCACAAAACTGGTTTTAGTCTTGATTTTTTAATTTTTTTTTTTTTGGAGGGGGAGCAACCTGCAAGCACTACTGCCTTGGCAGTTCTCATGGAGGGAATTTTAACACTTGTGGAATGTTTTTTATTGACCATTTGTAAACAAGAGTCTGCTTAAATTACATCTAGTGAGCATGCTTAACATTTAAAAAAAGCCCACTAAAACCAAACAAAAAAACCCTGGCATTTTCAAGATAGGGAAATTCCTTCACTAGATCATGTTTTTACTAATTTTGGCTTCTGCTGCCCTTGCATGCTTTGGATAGTACGCACAAGTGATACCACTGACATGTGAGACTTCAGAAATAACTGCTTGATCCCTCAGCCACGGAAATCAATGGACTTCAGTGTTGCAGTCTCAGACTATAATTTGCTGTGCTGAGTGACCAAGGGAACAGACAGTGATACTTAACCCATTTCAAAGATTTTTTGGATATATTTATGAAATTACAGTCAAGCTTTCCCAAAGTTAGATGTCTTGCAATTTGTTTACTTTTGTCATCCTTGTTCTTGGTCACGCATGCATTTGGCTACCATTTCTGAAGACAATTTTTTGAAGGTCATAATCTGTGACTTTTTACCAGAGAAGCATATCTTCTAATCTTTCTTTTTTCTGTAGACGATTTTCTGACCCATACAGCTGGAGGGTTTATGCTGGGATTCTGAACCAGAATGAGATGCTCTTACGAAATTCATACAGAGTGCAACAGATAATTTCCCATCCGGATTATGATACAGATTCTAAAGACAATGACGTTGCCCTTATGAAGTTAGAGACACCTCTGGCTTTTACTGGTATGTATTCTGCTCCTCTTCAGGCAAAAATCCAATGACAGTGAGCACATCTTGTAAAGCTTCTGAAGTTCATCAAGAAATTCCTGTAGATACTTAGGGAAGAACACAAAATGTGGGTAGAGACACCTTAGAGATATAGACAGGGTAGAAGGAGAGGCAGAGGACACACCCTCTGATTTTTCTGTGTAGGATTTATTTAAATCTAGTACATGGTAAGGGAGTTTGGGCTCATCTCAATAGTAGACTTTTACTCCAGAATGCTGTATGGTGCTTAAGGATTGCCGCTCCTATGTGTGCAGACTCAGGATGCGGTGGTAGAGCAGCTGACTGAACCCTAAACCAAGTTTTGTCAAATAACAACTGGGGGAAAAACCCAACCAACCAAAAAAAAAAACAAAACCAACAAACCAAAAACCCAAACCCGAATGTTAGAAGAAGTTCCTTTCTTAAAAGTACATGTAGGTTGTTTGTAAACAAGCAGTAAAAATGAGCAGACAAAGCTTTATCTAAACTTGATGTGCTTTGTGTGTACAGGTGCTATCTGTACAGGTCCTTTATGATTCAGCTTAAAGCTGCTAGAAGCAATCTGGAGGGGCTCTTCTGCTGCTAAAAGTAGGGGGGTTGGCTGGTTTTCTGTTTCACTCTTCTTGTATGCAGGCATTGAATCCTGCTTGCATTGGGATTATTTTCAGTAGGGTTTTGCAACGAGAATGCAGAGAGGTACTTGTTGGAAGTTTTTTCTTCTTCTTTGTCCTCCACTGATCAGAAGAGCTGGTGTTAATTGTTCTGGTTAGCCTGATGAATTGAGGTAGAACCATTAACTGTGCTTGTTCCTCGCTTTGCGGTGAAGGTTAGGTAGCCATCTGGGAAAGGGCAGCTGGTAAGCTTTCTGCCGCTGCCTGCAGTGCACAGTATTGCTTATCTGCAAAGTATGGAGAAAATGCATGGTGTGTATGTATTTAAGTGGTGGTCATGCTGAGGTATTTCGTATGCATTTACTTTGAATTACGTCTGGACATCTGGGGTTACAGATGTTACCGTGTTTGTTTTGTAGATACTGTACGGCCAGTTTGTCTGCCTAATCCAGGAGTGATATTCCAGCCTGATGAGCAGTGCTGGATATCTGGGTGGGGAGCAGAGTACCAAGGAGGTAAGAGTGGCTCTCGAATTATTTTGGTCTTCTACATAAACCAGTCCTCTTCAGTCTACACATAACTGTTACGTGGGCTGACTGGGCAGTTTGAGCCAGATCTGTTCATACGCTATTTTTTCACTCGTTTTACAGCCCCTAATATTTCCACAGGGCATTCTGCCTCAAAGCAAGTTGTGGCATGCTGCATTCAGCAGACAGCAAAGGAGCCTCAAACCAGTACCAGCGGCTAGAAATACACAGGAAACAATTCTGTACCCTTGCTAGCAGGGCCGCTTCAGTGCCCGTATACCCTCCCCTGTAACAAGGGTAGCTGTATGCTGAGCCAGTCCTCTGTGGATGTGGGAAAGGGCAGGAGCCTGTCCTTTCCGCCACCTCGAGCTAAAATAGCACAATGCAAGTAGATTTGCAAGAAGTGAGAAGGTAAGGGAGGGAAGGTTTCTTCTTTCAGTGTGAGAAGGTACTGTGCGGGGAGCAGGGATGTTGGGGAAGCTGGACCCTGACCATGGGAATTGCTGGCTGCTTGTGCTGGACCATCTTGACCTCTCACAGATTTCATGCGCTTTTAATAGCCCTGTAGATAACACAGTTGATTTGGGGCTGGAGTAGGCAGGTAGGTGCCACGTTCTCTTGCTCTACAGTACACTGACAGTAACGCAGGGTAACTCACTGACCTCTTGGAAGGAGTTTTAATGTCACAGTTGTCTCTGTGCGGTGGACATCTTAAGTGTCCATCCTGATGCTTCTACTAAGTTTATTTCATCTTGAACAGTGCTAGCTGCTGGGATTTGTAATAGCAATGTAATATGATGCTTGTTCTAATTTTGTCTTTGTATGTGTGGTTTTGTGCATGTTTCCATTTTAGGTAAAACATCAAATAACTTGAATTATGTTTCGGTGCCCTTAATAGAACGTTCTAAGTGTAATTCTGTCTATATCTATAATGGAATGATTTTGCCTACAATGATCTGTGCCGGATATCTAGGAGGAGGATTTGATTCCTGTCAGGTAATTATTCCTAGTTAACACCTAATAATGCTCTGATTATTTTTATGGTCTTACTAGCAGGCTTTTTAAGTCACACATTAATCACAAACAGGTCCCATGCAAAAAAATAAAATAAAAATTGAGTAACATTTTGGATGGGCTTCTAGTTCTTTCTGTGGTACATCCCTTTAAAAGGGAGAGCTTTTGTTTCATCTTCTGAATGGCTGCCAGTGCTGAGTTCTCCCTAAATACCCAAAGAGGGTGAGGCACTCCTTTTTAATGCTTCGAGGATGTTTTGTTATCTGGTACTTGAAAGCGAACCAATGCTCTTCATAATCGTGGCGATACCCTAGCATTATGCTGGTGAACAAGAAAGTCAATAACACCTGTCTCATTTAGTGCTTTGGGCAAACAATTTTCATCCCTATTGCAAGCAGTCATCACGTAATACTGTAATTGCTGTTGCATTTTGTTTCAGTGACTACCTTAAAGTGGCAATTAGCTTTTTTTGAAACCTAGCCTGTATTCCTGAAGTGAAATGGATTGTGTCTTTCCTGGTGGCCAGGTCACTAACAATATGCTTGTGTTTTGTGCAGGGTGACAGTGGAGGTCCTCTAGTAACTAACAAACACTCCCTGTGGTGGCTGGTTGGAGATACCAGCTGGGGAACTGGCTGTGCTAGTCCCAATAGACCTGGAGTGTATGGGAATATGACTGTGTTTACAGATTGGATTTATAAAAATATGCAGGTAAAATATTGGGGTGGTTTCAATAACTTTAAATGTTCCAAATCCTGAAACTTGATTTTATTTATAAAAAGAAATAAATGTGACTTGTCTGATAATGAAGTTATTCTGTTGAGAAGCATCCAAGTAATTGCTAAGATAGTCTGTCAGCAGAACTTGACCTTTTGGGTTTTGTTTTGTTTTTTTTTTTTCAGGCAAACAGATGACAGTGCTGTCTGTCCTTCTTGCTGATCGATGTTTCTGAAAACAAGAATAAATGAAGCCATGGGTACCTGGGATATTTATTCACTTTGCAAATGATTTTTTTTCTCTTTGAATTTTCTTTTTAAAAATAACATGAAGGATTGCACGCTCGGTTCTGTGCTGGCTACAGTGACTGATCTTAATCAGTGAAGGATTATCACAATGAGCACCTTTCTTCTTGTTGTGTTGCCTGGCAGAAAGTCATTCTGTCAACTGCTTGCTGAAATGTCTCCCTTTAATCGAGTAACTTTCAGCTGATAATCAGGTACAGGCTTATAATGGCAATTTTAATCAGAATTTAACTTCAGATTTTCCTCTGAGAGAGTTGGTTTAGTAGTGTTTTAAACTAAATGTAAAGTAATGTGAACGTTGAATCTCTGAGCTGCTGGTTGGCAATTTAAAAAGAAATGAATGTTTTTTTTAGTATATATGAAGGGAAGTTTTCATGCACTATGGTAAAGGCACAGGAAAAAAATACTGTATATTCAGGTAGTTAAAAATCCTCAGGATCTCGATGCAGCAGTCATCCAAGTCAGACTGTTTGAAGTGAGACCAGTCTGACTGTCTCAGTAATTAAAACTGCTGTTCTGCCTTAAGATGCTCTAAATCCAAAAAGGGCAAGACCTGCCATCACTCTTGATGTCGGCTACGGAGAGGGATGCTCTGGAGCTGTAGCGGGAAGCGGCGAGTTAATTGTCTGGACGACGAGGTCCCTGGCTGCGCACTTCGAGGTTGACTCTTGAACTCTCCCTGCTGTGAGAGGCAAAGGGCAAAGTTTTTCAGTAAGGCTGTGTTGCAAGTGATAGATCTCTGATTGCAGACACACATACAGAGGCTGGATGTTATATACAAAGAAACACAAATCTGCGTTTCTGCGTAACCAGATGAACTACCTCATTTATTAAATTTGGCTTTTAATTCCTTAGAGCTCTCCTTTATGCCTGTATGTTTTTAGCAAAATGTAATTAATATCAGAGTGCCACCTCAACTAGGATTTTGAAAATAACTTATAATCATAGTACAGAGGATCAAAAAGCCATATCAAGTCACTTTTATTAAGAACGATAAATCTTTTGAATGAAATGACTCTACTAGTCTTGTTTTCTCTTTTGGTACTGAAATGCAATCATCTTGCATGTAAACACTGCACCAAATAAATATTTTTTCTTTTTTTACAAATAGTTTTCCTTAGGAGTGGTTTATATCTGTTTGCTTGGATTTTTTTGGAAGTAGTTGCTGAATTCAGTGTCCGAAGTGCTTTGAGAATCTGATTTACAAAAACAAAACAAACAAACAAACAAAACAAACCCCAAACAAAACAAAGCAAAGGAAAAACAACACAAGAGGGTGATCCAAGAGATTGTTTTCATTCCATTAATTTAAGTCCTTGAACAAACCCAGGGAAAGAGAGCTGGATGCCCAGGAATGTTGAATGTCTTTACTGGCTGGGTCTGATGAAATCGCTCTAACTTGTGAAATTGAATTAAATAAGGAAGTTTAGCCTAAAGGCAGTGGGTCGAGGCAGTCACACCCTATTTTGTTATTACAACTCATGCTGCCTGAAGCAATGTGTACCTGCCTTTCTTCTCTTGTTGTGAGACAGGGTGTTTTCAATAGCACATGAGCATCAAGTGTGTCTTGGGGGATACCATGAAGCAGTCAACAAGTTTTAAAGTACTTTCAAAATAGAATTTAAATAAATTGTTATGTTATCAGGCTTTTTTATGGCTTCTGACCTTCAGCACTGCAAGTCAACAGTAGCAAAACAGTATCCTTAAATGTGGAAAACTGGTTGTAGGGCTAAACAAGGTTAAGAAAGCTGTGTGCTGTACTAGGGTGAACACTGTGCCACAGGAGTCAGCTGTCTGCTGCTGCAGTTTCATGTCAGAGGGTCAAACACCTTCTATCATTTCTAGCCTGAAGGGAAGGGTTCTTATAAGAATCTTGGAAATTACTACATGGCACACTGGTACAAGCACTTTTTTTTTAAGCAGAATGCAGACATTACTCTTGCTACATAAAGCACAGCTTTGCCCATTAAAATAAATCCTCCATATGAAAGATGTCAATGAAAGAGTTTTTGGAAAGGTTCTCCTTGCCCTCAGGAGGCGAAGAAGAAAGGCAGCAAGCCACATGCAGAGACACTCTTCTAATGTTTAACATCCTGGGTGGTTTAATTCCTTTTGGACATCCAAATACTGCCACCTGTTGAATTGCCTATCAGTCCCAAAATTTCAGGTGCTGCTCCAGGCATCCAAAAGAAAGAGCTTCTTAGCCTTTCTCTACAAATCAGGGAACTGAAAAAGCAGAAACAGAGCCAATGGCATCCTGTGGATTTACTGACAAGATGAAGTTAAATTTCTTTTCCCTCTAGGTGGGAACTGTTTCATGCCCACAGTACGCCCCCTTTCTACCTGCTGGGCTGGGACTTAACAGTGGCAACACCTTGCACCATCATCTTTCAGGCGATGGCAGGAAAGACAGCAACCACAGCGAGGTAAAAACACGAAGGGAAGAAGGGGATCACTAAGGTTGTGCAGTAAGCTTCATCTAGGAAGGTTAGTTAGATAATTTGATTTCTACAGTTTGTGAGTTATACAGCAGAAAGCCCTCATCCTCATTTAAAAAAACACCAAACCAAACAAAACAACAAAACACAACCCTCAGAGCTCTAACTTTTTAATAATTATTTCAATGATTGTACAGAGTTCATAAAGTGAATGTTTAAAAATGGGATAACATTTATTTAATGAGCACTTTACGCAAGGACAGGTGTTTGTCTACAACTGATTATGGAAAATAAAGCAAAACTGAACACTAGCAATGAGTTAAAGGTCTGTGCTGACATTACATTTTTAGTGGATTTTACAAAGTTCTCCAATAATACTAGAAAAAAAAAGTAGAAAAATACTTCTGAAAAATGAAGAAATTACAGCAAGGTGAAGTCTCTCAGGTATTGGCAGGCTTTGGTGAGACGATTAACTCGTTGACTGAGGTAGCTCCTGTGTTTAGCAGCTTCACTGTCCTCCTGGAGAAGATGGCTTAACTTGTCTTTTTCTTGCAAAAGATGCAACATTGTGGTCTGCAAGGTATCTCCGAAGTCATGAAGGGCAGAAGACAGGATGATCAGAGGTATCTGATTGCAAAGCCGTTTACTTGCTCCCTGCAAGAGGGGGAAAAAAAGGCAGAAGACTTATTTCCCCAAAAGAACTAAAACCCGAAGGGGGTATAGCTAATCTGGTAAGAAGTGACAGCAGATTTTTAAAATGTTGTATTGAGTTACTGTTGAGTTACTATTCAAGAAGCGAGAGCTTCTAGGAACTAAAAAATGTTTGTCATTAGTCTCCTTTATGCCTAAAAGTTTAAATATTCAGAGTTATGGGAATGTCAGCTGTGGCTTTTTTCCATCATTGAACTAAACCCAAAGCAGGCTGTTCCCTGCTTAGCTCTGCCAGCTGTCACTAGTAAGAGTTATACAAGAGCATACCTGAAGACTAGTGCTTGAAAATGGCAGTAGGAAGACTTGGCTTTAGATACCTCTGGAGCTCAGTGGTTGCAAATCTTTCATTTACAAGGATGGGTCTGAGCTCAAGATGAAAAGTACCTAAGACTAGATGTTTAGTTTTTCTTTCTGGTTTGCAGAGATCTAATCAATAGCAAGCAATTTGGCTGAGTCAGCTAAAGCGCTTACTGAGCCTACTTGTTCTCTAGGCACTACTGACCATGGTGGGAAGGAGTGTAGGTGTCTTAAATATGTGTGTTTTTCTGGAGCCAAACTCTACCCAGATTCTTGACAGTCCTGCCATAGGTGACACAGATTCATGCATGCCATTTTCAAAGTCCATGGACACTTCTCCGTGGAGAGCTTCTATCTCATTCAAAGTGTATTTGGCCTTGCATAAGTCCCATGGAGGTATGATGCCCTGGCATTTGTTATTGTTGAAAATGGCACTTAGGGCATTTCCAAAAATCTATAACTATTGTCTAAGATTTTTGTGTTATAGCAGAGAGTATAGTGAGGCAGGAGTGAGGAGCTTATGCAGTTCTGCCTTTGTCTCTTGGTCTCTGAAAGCCGATGGTTTTCTCTCCATCAGCCTGAACATTTAATTGCAGGAATTTGTCAAAACCTTGCTATTGAAATTCAAGGTGAGCTGCTACCTACCTTACTGCATTATTAATATTGAACTTGTTGCTTTCTGAGAGAGTTTTACGAAACAGAGATCAAAAGCAAATCCTGATACTGCATGTTCTCTTTGTTGTCTTTCTTTAACATGACCCTTTGTTAAAACATCCCATTTGTCTTCAGAGACGTAACTTCTATGGAGCTATCTGCAATACAGCATACGCATTCTGATCTCTACAGATAGCTGAATCCATTTTCACTCAACATTTTAATATTGCTCCTCCTGCCACTTTAGTTTAGGATCTGACTGCAAGCCACTGACACCACTTTCTGCTGCCAGCAGGAATATTCAGAGGGGCGTGAGGCTGACCTGAGCTCTCAGATGCTGCAGCAAATGCTGTACATAATGTTGTTAAGCTTATGGAAACCAGTGTCGTTTAAAACCCGTGAGATGAGTTTGCAGTGGGGAAAGCAATCCTAGGACTGTTCCTTCCTTTGCTGGAGAGAGGGATTTGCCATAAACTGAATATCAATAACTTCTAATTACAGGGCCAAAGGCTCTTCCCCATCCTATCCTCTCCTCCATGCTGGTGACTGTCCTTCCCCCCTGCCAACAGTTGTCCCCATGGGAAAGTCCACAAGAAAGCATTGTACTAGTGTGGGGCTGTGTAGGCAGCAGGGAGTCACCCTCTTCTCCATGAAAGGCTGGAGGAGGGTGAGAGGAGGACTCACTTGCCGATGGCATGTTGCCCGAGCGAGGGGAGGCACGCCAGGCTGGAGCGTAGCTAACAAGTGGTTTAGGAGCCAGCTGTCATTTTAACAGCCTGCAGGCTTTTCTAATCACCAGACCCCGCAATGTGCAACTGCTTCTCCCCAGCGACTGTGCTGACATAGGCCATCAGACCAGTTTTGTTCTGGTATTTTCATCAATGGTCAGAAGCTCCGATTAATTCATATAGAAGCTGGATGTGTACCTGGATGAGACCCTTATACCCTCTGGCTACTATTCCCTGCATGGTAGTAGTAATTCATGAAAGACTTATATTGACAACAGTGAGATCTGGACGAGCGGTATACGCTATAGCATTCAGGGTGCAGAAGCACTGCTGTATTGTAGTCTGTAAACTCACAGTGAAATAGGCCTTTGTGTGAGAAACCATCTCCTGGACAAAGGAGGGCTCTTGATTCGAAACAGATCCAACCTTAAACTCTTTATCACTGCCAGCATTTTCTTCCCTAACAGAGTGTAAATCGTTAATGTAAGCGTCATCCTGGCAGTATACGATTCTCTCCATTTTAAACTGGGTCCGGATGTGTCTTTCAGCCTCCACTGCTTGTTTCTCTCTAATGTCTTCAATTTTGACCTAGGAAAGAAAAGAACAACAGGTTCTCAGACATTTGTTTCCTTTGCAGAGGTGCCGATGCTTAGCAGTGTCCCCAGGGAATGGCAAGGTGGGCACAGTGTTCAACAGTCCTTGCTGCAGCAGTGTCTAATCCCAGACCAGATCTTAGAACAGAGAGTAATGCTTTAGATTCTGGTTCGTCTGTTGTGAAAGAGCAGAAAAACGTGGCAGTGTTATCCTCTTCTTAACATGAGTGGGATCGGTCAAAATCTGGTGCTTGGAACCCAAAGGAAAATACAAGGTTGACGGGAGCAAGCAGCAATGGCAAGCCGTGAGGTCAGCCTGTCCTCGGTTTTGGCATGCATTTCGTTTGTGTGTCCCTCTCACAGTAGGCAGTGACAGTAGGCACTGAAGTGAACTCCATTGACCCTCCTGCCCTTCTCAAAAAATGCAGACTCCTATTCGTTGTCAGCAAACCAACCCTATATAACCCTTCACTCTCTGGCATTTTTATTGCAGTAATCTGATGCTTTCTGGCCTTTTTGATACTTCCACCTAAAGGTCTGGGGGGGGCAGCAAAGTTCCCTCAGTCATCTTCAAATTCCCTTAAAATGCTTTTCTAGCATCCTTAAGAAAGCATCCCATCTTTTTTTCTCATCTTCAGAGTCTACCAGAACTTCCTCCCTCTTCATTCCTCTCACCATGTTATGCCTAAAGACCTTCCCCAAACACCTTTGTATTTGGATGAAATTGTTTGTTTGCTTGCTGCCTGGTGACCTGGGAGCTCAGTTTGGCCATGCAAGTCAAATAGCGAACCATCTATTTCACTCACATTTGCCTTTGAGTTTCCTTTTTAAGCAGTACCCCATGAGTGGGCTCTGCTTTCTGGCTGTCCAGTATTATTTCTCATCTCTTCCTCAAAGTTCTTTCTGAGAAAAGGTCTTCAATGACATCCGTATCATTTAACTCCACCCCAAAACATGCAAGCCTCCAAATTGTGAACAGTCATCTAACTCTGTCATAGTTGAATGATTTTTGGCTTGTCTGCTCCTGCTCTCTTTCATCAAAGATGAGATTGCGGCACTGGCTAACGCCCTGGCTTGCCTTTCAGAGGGGAAAAGCAGTGTTTAGTGCTCTGAGGCTACCCACACGCTTACAAATCATTTTGGGACTTAAATTTGAAATGGGTTATAAACTCTTCAGGGCAGCCATACCAGGTTTTCTTTGCATTGTGTTGTATGCATCAAGAGTGTGACCAGAATGAATGAGGAATGTGTGGTTTAGACCTTGTCAAAGTTGTACTGAAAGGCAAAAGGCGCTTTCATTAGTGCTATTATAAACATGCTATTGTTTTCAAGCTCTTCCTTATTCTATAAAAACTGTAGGCTTGCAAGAAATTCCATGCTTGCATAAAGGTAATACAATGGGATAGGTACTGTAAGCTCGGCCATATTTACAAGCTCCATTGCATCTTGCTCTTGTCTTATCTCAGGTTATAGGTAGTCTCTCACCTTAGCAGCTCTGTTTAGATTGTGAAAATTAGCAAAATGCCTTTTAGTGAGCTCCATGAATTTCTCTTCAACAAGGCCTAAGGGAAGAACAGACAGACAAAAAGTCAGCAAGCAAGCGAGGTTTGTAAGCTATTGTTGATGTAAGACTTATGAAAACCACTCGTTTTCTGTATTCATCCAGAAGTACCTGACCAGCCGTACTGATGCACTGTGCCTCTATGCCTTTAAAACCAATACAAACTAGGAATTTAGATTTCTAGGTCCGAGAGTGTGAACATTAAAGACCTCCTGTAACCACTTACCAACTGAGAGATTGAATATCACTGAGATTTCTTTGATAAAGCAATTTCAGTGCTTACAGCTGTGTTTGACCAGATGTGTCATCACTTGGCCATGTATGCACATCTGCATCTCACCCTCTGAGTGACATCCCCAGGAGGAGGGGCTAACGTATAATATAGAGCACTGAGTCTGGCATAGACGCTGTAGCTGCCTTCTAAGGCAAACATAGGAGAGACAGGATTGTGACATACTTTTTACTTGGGTATTTTTTACTGGATGAATTATGTATCCTTTCCCCCAGCCTCAGCAGTCACTGTGTAATACGTACCGTGTCATGCAAAGAATTGGCAAAGAAGCTGGGTTTCCAGTTCAGATTTGTGAATGGCACTCCCCAGGCTTGGGAATACCAAACTGCTTGGTTGGCACCAGGTACTTCTACTATACTATTTCTTTACTGTGTTATTTATTATAGTTACTTTATAACTCCCTTCCACCAGCCACTGGGAAAAGTATTAACAAATACTGGAGACCGTGAGTAGAGATTGGAGGCTCTAGAGAAGAAGCAAGGCCCCAGGCTGAATCAGATTCACTTCCCCATTCTGAAGTATCCTGGCTGGAGCTCTTGCTTCAGCCGTGAGAACATTGGCTTACCCTGGGAAAAAAACTGTCAGGCACACCAGCATCTCCCACGCAACAGCCTCATGTGGCCTGCGAGACATACCAATCACGTTGTTCAGTATCTCAATGGCTGGCTCCTCCAGTTCTATGATTTGCTCTTTTATAATGTCCTCAAATGTCCTGTAATTGGTAAAGCCTGGGAACTCCCGTCCACGATACTGGTCTTCATATTTCCATACTTTACTGGGTACATTTTTTTTAACTGCAATAGTAAAATAACATTGCTTTACTACTAAATCACTCAGTTTATTAATTTCAGATTTAAGAAGGAAGTCTATTTCTCCTCTTTGAAATGTTTTTGAGAAGAAAAAATACCGAGACAATCTTTCAAGCAATACTGTTACTACAGAACTGAGCTAACACACCTTATCGCTCAGTGAATGAGCCACCTCACACACTGGATCAAGCACCTAACTGACAGAAAGCAATCCCAAAATTATGATGGGGCTCAAAAATACTGGTTCTTCCAGGAATTGCTGCTTTCACAGAAGTGGCTGTTACCAGTCACTTCTGAGTTTTAAAAAACGCAGAACAAAACAAAACCCCAAACTCACTGAACAGTCTTATTGCAGGGAATCTGCCGTCAACTAGCTATTTTTATTTAAGATACCACAGTCAATATTTCTTTGTTGACATTATAAGAATTTTCCATCTTAAATGAGTTATATCCCTTTGAGTTGGTTTTTATGTTCAGGCAAAGATGTGTTTCTAAGTATTTTGAAAGGTTTTGATATTGCCCTGTTTTGGTGTCAAATCTGTGAATCATGGATCAAATGCACATGTGGAAGTAGAAGTCAAGCCATGAATGCATTCAATTCTAACATTCAGATATTTGAGTCCATGGCTCGATAGTAACAAAAAAAAAAAGACAGACTTAGATGTGGAGTATCTGGTTCAGAGTCTGAAAATGTACCTGTACAGTTAAGGTAGTACAAAGCTGTAACATGGCCACAAGAATATCTATCAGCTTTCCAACAGAAAGTTCAAGACTTCGGGTTTTCAAAGTATTTTTAATACTTTCATTTATCATAAGAAAGCTGAATTTAAAAAGAATTGTCATGATTTTGGAGTAGTGTGTTGTCAGCAGGAGCTGTGCTGTTTTAAGAGCTGCTGTGTGCTGCTACCCTGACCCTAGTGTGAAGCCAAAGGTATTAGTTTAAATCAATGGGAATAACCTGAACGTGCCCAGAGGATTCCCCACTGTAGTTCAGCTGCCATGTGATTCCTTGCATATCTCCCGCAATTTAGTTGCTCTTTGTCCTCTGAAGAAGCTGCCTGCTTCTGCTAGTGCTTTCTGCTCTTTTTACATCTGTTTCTTCATGCCTTCATTGTCTAACTCTTTTATCCCTCACCATAAAATCATGTTGGTTGGTTTGGTACTTCATGGATAGGACAAAAGAGACATTGACATACACCAGTGTCTGTCTATCTGTCTCTCTTCACATACATGCATATATATACGTATGTTTGTCTCTGGCTGAGGGCACCTTTGCAGTCTATTTGTACCTATCATTTTAGAGTCACTAAGGACGTTGGCATAGATGTGCATTAAAGTCTGAAAGAACTTGTTTCAAGAGCTCCTGCTTGACTGGCAGCTGATGTTATTTCATCTCTGAAAGCAAATGATGGGGTCTCTGAAAGATGTGAAAAAGGTTCTGCAAAAGATGTTGAGTGTACAGCAGAGTTCAGTTTGTATGTGTCACCCTATGCTTCAGTTCACAACTGAGTTCAGTTAAGCAGTTAGCAAGGTGGGTGATGCACAAAAAGGGGTGCTCTTTACAAAGTTGTGGTTATTTCGGACTCAGAATTGCTTTCTTCACACCTTAAACCAGAGCTAAAGTAGAACAAAAAAGACCAAAATTCCAAAACCTTAATAATAATAATAACAACAACAACAGCAGCAGCAAGAATACAAATTTATTCTATAGTTTAAATGTATTGTTATTGTTAATAATAATTTATAAATATATTTCTATATATAACTGGAAATATTATTATGAATAATAATTATTAGTGCTATTATTGCTGTTAGTTTTGTTGCTGTTATTTAGAAGAATGGTTTAGAGAACCACCAACCAATTCTGTGCCAGGGCCCACAGTCATGGTCTTATTGCCTTGCTGGAAGAAAAGACATCCACTGATCTCTCCATAACGACAGCATTTAATGCAAGCCAGGTCTTTGTCCCCAAGGACCAAAGCATAACTTGCTAACACTACAACAGATGAATGCTCCTAGCTTCTTTTTTACACTTTCTTGAAAAGAACCCATTGATGATGCTGTGTCATGATTTAAAAGCAAGGGAATGGAATATCAGGTCAGCTGCAAGTGATGGTTTTCTATGCTTACCCTTTGCAGCAAACTCTAGAAGAGTCACTTCCCACGTTCGAAACTCTCTGCGGATTTTTGTAAATAGTCTGATTTCATTTCCAAACAGCTGTTCCTCTCCACGTATTACCTGAGAGACGTCTTGATTAAAGAGTTTGATCAACTGTAATGAATTAAAGAACAAGCAAGCAATGTAGTTAAGTTTCATTTCTTCAAACTAACTTGCATATGTTAAATAAATCTGCAGTTATTTGACATTAAAGCAGGGACATGGTTCACTGAAAACATCTTTCTGTACATCTTTCATGCTCTTAGCTCCTGTGTGTTTTTTTTTTTTTTCCAAAACCAGCACAGCTAGAGGAGAACAAACTTGATACTCTTTTTCTTTTTGTTTGATTTGTTTTTGTTTTGTTTTTGTTTTCCTGTGGACTCTTAGAACCATTTGCTGAATTCTACTTGACTAGTCTTGCATGAGGTCTTTGAACACTGATGAGGCTTCATGAGCACATTTGCTGGTCTGCCGAAAGCTTATCATGAGGGATTAGCTCCCTTAGACAAGACACTTAGATGGACTTGCAAACCATGTTTTGATATCAGGAATGCATTCGATCTTATGAATGCTGTAAACAATGGAAACCCTTCAAAATGCCAAGCAGGCAGGAGTGTAAGTTTTCCCTCTCTGAGATGCATGATTTTGACCAATCAACCAAGTTCAGTTTTCTTGTCACATAATCACAGGAAAAAAAATTGCTAGAAGGAGCCACGAGTTCCTATGGTCCATTATTTTTGCAGGTATGATGTATTCCTGCCAGAGGTTTGTGTATGTTATTATCAAAATACATCAGTGACAGATACTGCAAACTTCCTGGTGGTCCATGCCAACAGTTTGCTAACTTTAGGTGGTCTATTTTTCTCCCACATTTACCTGCTCGCTCTGCTCTGTGACCAAAACAATATTGATACTTACATCTGTGAGGAAAATCAGCTTCTCCGACTCTGTGCTGGGTGTGCCTCTTCTATACTTTTGTAGATCCTGTAACGTTTTTTGGAGCACTTCACGTATTTGGTTCTCCAGTGTTGGCAGAGTTTTCTGGGGGGTAGGCAATAAAGAAGAACATTTAGGTAGGTTGAACGTGTCTGGTTTTGGAAGGAAAACAAAATCCCTGTAAGAATGACCTACATCTGCACATGATCTTTGCTGCTCTTAGGAGTCCAAGAGCTTGCTGTCCTTGCATCCCACGCGTGAGAGTGGGATAGCATGGAAGTGCAAATATGGCCTTCATTGAGAGAAGGCAGGGACTAGGATCTCCCTGAGATATCAGGCTGGACCTCACTGCGAGGTGGGCAGAGTGGCTGCAGTCTAGGGCAACATTTCCCCTGCAGTGAGCCAAAAATTATGTCCTGACAGGTTGTGCCAGGGGGGTGGTGATATGGAGAATGTGCTGACCCCTCCATTCCTGATAAATACCTGATTGAACATGGCTGTTTATTTGCTTATTTTATATAAAGTTGCATAAATAGTTTTTTTTGTTTTCCTCCTTCAGGACTGAATTTAGAGGTTCCCTGTGTTTTAGCATTTTCCCTTAACGGAGTAAGACAAGATATATTACCGACAGATATATGTATATAAAATTAAAACCCCAGTATACTTATATTAGCATAGTAATATAATAAAACAGTTAGATCTTACTTGAGATTTTGGAGACATTTTCAGTTAAATAGACAATATTTTGTTTTTGTAAGCTTATTGCAGTAACTTGTCACCCAGCTGACCAACACTCTTCGCAAACAAAAAGAAACACAATAGCTGCCATTGAAAAGGCAGGAGTTTTGGGTCACAAGTAGATGAAATGATTTGCCTATCATCAGTCTGCATCTTAAAGGCAAATCTGAGGACGGAGCATGGGTTTCTGTACCTCTAACTCTCCGTTCAATTTGTTCTCAGATTGCTGAATTGAAGGATAATTAAGTACTATTTATGCATATAAACATCCAATCCAATTGCAATCAATTGCAATCCAAGGTTGAAGGGCTGAACTTATTTTTAGACAGTAACTAACACAAAGAGCTTAGTATGGCACCTCTGTTACTTACAATAATATGTTTCACAAGTTCATTTGTGAGCTTCTCTGCCAGATGAGGAATAGTAGCCCTTCTTTCTTCCAGAAGAATGCTGCAAAAAATGAGGAAAAGGTGGTTTTAGATAGACTGTGTGTGCAGGGCAAGGAGACAGCACTGATGCTCTGCTCTGTTTTCACTAGTTCTACTACACAAACTGAGTAAAGCGAGGGCCTTCTGGGGAGCAGTAGTACAGGTAGGGCAGCAGCCCAGGACTCTCTGGGCACCATGGCTTTTATGTAAGAGTTGTTTGACAGCTATTGCTACTGGCTAAGCAAAGCGAAAGAGAGAAGAATCTGAAAATAGCAAATTCTAACAGCAGATTAATGTGCTGCTACATTATTTCTGCATGTGTGAAGTACACTGATTCATTTTTCACCTGCCATTCCCGATATTATGAGTGATGTGCTGCTGAGTCATATTCTGGTGAAATCAGTGCCCTCAGCACAGGCAGTATCCTTTCTCAAGCTGAGTTTTACTGTGTTTTCCAGTGAATAGAAATACATCAGTGCTTGACTTGAAGGGCTCAGATACTTAGCTTGAATTCTTTGGGACTATTCTGAACTTCTGAAGTTCATTGCACTTCTCCCAGGTTTAAGGAGAGATATATCTTGGACTTGTATCCAAAATACATTTTAAAAGTTTATTTGACATGTAAAATTCTTCTGCCTTGCTGGAATGCAACACTACATGGGCAATGAGAAATAGCGAGTATAATTAATACCTGTTTGTAACCCAAATTTAAATCTCAGCAAGTCAACAGGAAGCTTTGAAGTGACTTTAATATGTTTTCAATTAGGTCCTTTCTACAAGAAGTACCTGAAATGTCTGTGACTCTCGAAGAATTTTCTCTCCTGTTGGATTGCAGTGGCCAAGGCCAGTCTGTCATGGATGTCCTGCTGCCCACGACACTTCACAATCATGTAACCTTTTTTGAGGGGGACGACTAGGTTTCGTATTATGTTAATGATAGACTCTTCAGTTCCTCTGTCCACCAGGTCAGGTTTTGTGAGGATCCCTGTGAAGTTACCCAAAGAGAAAATTTGTCAAGCACAGGAGTTAAGGGTAGGAGAGGTGCAGTAGGCCACCCCGCCACAACAACAGGAATGTTCTGTGCTGTGTTTAATAAAGCAATTTCTCTTCGTTTTGTTTTCTCTCTCCTAGAAATCTCCCAGCCCCGGGGCTTTGTGCTGTAAAACTTGTTTTACAGTTGGCCTCCCACCATGTCTTTTGCCTTGCAAACCTTTTTTTAACAGGCAGCAGCAAAGCTTTCCCACCATTAACTCTGAGATTTTCAAATTCCAATTATTTGTAACATGAATGCCACCAAGACTCAAAATTGAGGGATTCTTAGAGCTATTCGACCATCTCAAGCTTTGTAAATAGTTTACTGAGGCTGCTTTCTTTTTTTTCCTTCTTCTAGTATCTAATTTTACAGATCTGGTGTGGAATACAAAACATCAGACCTTCATGGAAAAAAAGATTTGCCACTTCTCTTCAACTTGTAGCTTAAAAAATTTCTCACCTAGTGTCCTTTCTCCACTGGGGTCCACCTCTTGAGCCATTTTCAGTGCTTCTGTTGTTGCAATATCCACATTACATGGCACCACTACCAAATTGAGTGTCTCTTTGCAGCCAATGTTTTTTTTAAGCAGTGTTTTGATCTGCAATGCAATACAGCAGTAATGAAGTTCAGTGAAATCAGACGCTTGCATGTAGGATGTGGCCATTTCTAGCAATATGAGCCACTGTCTGATAACATTAAATGTCACATATACTGAGGATAGTATTACATGCTAAAAGATGGTATGGAAATGGGTCAGCAGAAGAACGCAGCCTCTTTTCCTATGTGAAGATTAATCCAAAAATCTAGCATGAATGAGACCAGACTGTTGTTATGCCTGTCCTGAAAGCTCTCACGCATATAATCTTTTGTTGTGGAAATATTAAAGATATTTCATAAATAATCACATGTAACAAGTTCTGATGTCTAGGTACACACTTATGGAGAGAAATCAAGCTAGATTATGATGATAAATCTCAGATTTGTATCTCTGAAAGGAGAGAAAATGTCTTTGGCTTGTATTTCAGTGGAGTATTTTTTTAAAAAAAAACAAGTTGCACATGACATCTAGTTGGCATTGTTTCTGTTTCAACGCCAAACTAAAAGTTTCTCATAGCTTATGTTGTATTGCAAAAGGTTCACACAGATCTGCTGTGCTTATACCAAAGTAAGTTAACTCTTTTTTTCCTGAGTTTTGGTAAAGGTGCCTCTCTTTTCTACTTCCCATCCATCCCAATTCCTGACATGCTACAATGCTATAGCCTCCGTCTCTGAAGCATGCAGGCAACTGGGGACGATGGAAATGTGTCACATCTGCTGCTTTCTTCTGAATACAGTAGAAAGATTACTATCTAATTATGAAATGAAACTACTCTTCTCCCAGAGAGTAAAGCCTTGAAAATCCAATCTTGTCTCATTTTTGTTGATATGTCTAGTTTACTTTGGGGTACTCTTATTCCAAGTTCCTAATCAAAGGCATTTTAGGAGAAACAATACGCCCAGCTCCTGCACATCACCTTCACAGCTGGCCTTGTCCAATGTGAGTTTTATTTGCATTCTCAAGCATTTCTTCTAAAAGCAGCCAGAGGAAAAGTAGAGATCCCCTCCACTTTAACGCATATTCTCTTTATTTCAAAAAGGGTCTGTTGGGATCCCCTAAGGGATGAGAAAGACCAGGACGAATCTGATTCTGATGTGCTCTGTAAGTAAGGAATGACAGAGCAATGAATCTATAAGAAGCCAGATTTGCTGCCTTGCTCCAGAAGAGCTTAGAAGAACTCAGATCCATTCACCTTTGACAAATACACCCACAGAGCTTATAAGGGACAACTCATTTGGGGATGTATCTGTCTTCCAGACTGCAGTCTAGCTGAGGGACGCAGGGGCAGCACTGTGTTCAGGGTCTGTACGGCCGCGTTACTGCGTGCTGCCGTGGGTAGGCTGTGTCAAGGCACCTGAGTGGCTCCTTCACAGCTGGTGTGGGCAGTTCCCTTCTGCATCACGGGGCAGACAGGAGACCCTGGACCTCACTCTTCCTATCGGCAATGCCTTGCCTGAAAAATAGGCTTGTTTGTTAGCGTAGCTCTGTTGCTGGCTCAGAAGCCCAGCATAATTACTCCAGCACCCTACAGCAAGGCTCACATATGAGGTAGGTTACAGAAGCGACCCTGCGCACGGGTTGGGATATGACACTGAGTTTTACCTGTTCCCCAATGTCTTTTGGCTGATCCCCCACGGCCACTCTGGCAATTCCAGGAAGATCAATTAGTGTCAGATCTGGGACGTCTGGGGACCAAATTTCTAGGGAAATTAGTTCTGCACTGATGGCACCTCTAGTGCCAGCCACGACATTCTGGGCTGCAAGGAGAAAAGAGCAAGGCAATGAATGCAAGCTTCAAATAATGCATCAAAGCAAAGCTGAACACAGTGACTTTGAAAAGTACCTACTACCACCTATGGTTCTTTTAGGCTTGGCTTTTTTCAGATCCAGCCACACATGGAAATTCATTTATGCAAAAGTCTAAAGAAATTATTACGCAATATGTGGATACGTGGAGTCCTTTTGGAATGTGAACGACAATGTTTTAAAAAGCATATACTTATGAACTCTCATATATGCAGGCAAAATACATATAAATAAACCACAAGGAAAGCGAGTGGATAAGATACTGGTCAGTTGTAGAAATGCTTCCTCAACATCAAGACACTTTGTAGGCATTAATTAATCCCTGGCTGCCTTGAAAGATAAGTAAGTGTTATTCTGTATTCTTTACATTTTGATAGAGAGTTGAGAGATCAACTAATTTGTCCCAGATCTTGTAAGGCAATAATGCTTGAACTGTGAACAGCACAGTAAGTAAGGAACTCCTGTAGTTATTCTCATGTGAGATTTTTTCAGCTTTGTAGTCAGTTTAATCAATTCATACCACTTGTCTTGCCAGTTTTGGAAGGATATATTGAAAATATTAAATAATATACTGAAAAGCTAATTAAAAAACATTAGACCAAATAACAATGTTGTGGAGCTGTGCTGGTCAAGGAAATAAGGACAATCCAACTTTCACATTTAGGGCAAGTGCTTACTGCCCTTTGTGTAAGAAAAATGTTTCCTTACACAGCATGAAATACCATAAAAGCAAAGCAGTGACATGGGAAGGACAATGATTGTGGCTGTGGTCACACTAGCTGGCAGAAACTCTATATGCTCTCCACTCTGCCTTCTTGCAATTTTCTCCAAAATCATAAATTTCTGGCCACAGACACCTCAAGCATTCCCTGAACTTTTGGACTGATGACAGGAACCATTCAGGGCTCTGTATGTTTACAATCTGACAGTCCATCTCCCCAAACCAGGCAGACAGCATCCAGCTGAGAACACAGCCTGAGCTTTTATCAGACATCATGGATCATCTTCCCCACCAAAGCAGTAAGTAGTACAACCCTCTTGAGAGGCCTATGTTGTGCCACCCCATCTTCTTCTGCTCTGAATTCAGCTCTTGGTGTTACTTATGGCTACAATCACTGTGTTAGTCTGAGGACTGCTGCTCAGCCTAAGAAAAGGGGAGAAAGTATTCAAAGGAGACTGAGCAAGCTAAATTGGATGGGAATACGTTACAACTCACCTTCTCTTATTGCTTTCTCCACCTCAGAGGCATCCTGGAGCTCTACGCAGATGTTGCGGTAACACATTTTCCCTTTCCATGGCTGGGCAGCAGATATTCTTTTCAGTTTAAGTTCCAAGGGGCATCGAGTCACAATACCTGCAGCAGTTCCGAAAACAGAGGTAACTCTCTCAGCAGTTGTTATGCATGATACACAGCCATGGACTGTGTGGCATATGCAGGGATGCCTAGTACTTTGCACAGAGACACAGAAATGTTCCAAGAGATGTTACCAAAGGGCTCTCTGGCTTCCCACTCAGTGTAGGACTGTCACCGGCACTAGATGAGGTCAGCCATGGCTTTGTCCAGCCATGTCTTGTCTTGCAAACCTGCAAGAATGGAGATTTGCACCTCTCTGGGTGACCTGTTCCAGTGTTGCATCTATGTCCTATGAAAACCTGTCCTGGTTTGAGGTAAAACAGGACCAATTTTGTTCAGTAACTTCGCTTCTTAGCTGGGCCTCTTCTAACTGCTGAAATTAACAGCATATTGTGCAGACAATGTTCGCTCTCTCAGAGTGATAAGACCAATGTTTATAGCTGATGCCCAGGCATGGTATGCGGGAGAGGCTCTTGCTTATACTTATTGCTCTAACAGCCAAGGCCAACCAGCTTTGTTACTTGCCATGTTGGAGGGTCAGAAGCGGAAAAGCGCAGTGGGGTCCCACCTGCGGGGAGGAGCGGACAGGCCAGGTGACCCAAAACTGACCAACAGGGTATTCCATCCCATCCGCATCATGCTCAGTATAAAAGCTGAGGGTCAGATCGCTCTCTCTCTCTCTCTCTCTTTTTTTTTTT
>VZSZ01003699.1:388732-425376 GCA_013398815.1 Ibidorhyncha struthersii
CCCAGTGGCTGATTTGGCCTAAACCACGACAGATTAATTGGCGCCCAACGTGGGGCCCAAACCCACGACCCTGACAGTCTCATGCTCTACCAACTGAGCTGTGATAAATTGCCTAAATAGTTTGAATTCCAGCTTGTTCAGAGTTTAGAAGGGCCAGCTTACATCATGTCGTTCTTAAACGAAATGTTGTACCATGCCTTTAAAGAGCTCGCTTTGCACTTCATTCAGTCAACTCTGTTTAACCTGCCAAATGCATTGCAAAGTTTATTTACTCTTTGTATTTTCATGCGAAGGTTTAAATGTGCTGTTTTGGTGTGGTTCGCAATGCAGGTGTACAACATGATTCATTGGGTAATGGCTATACCTGCAGATCTCGGGCATCATGTGATGGATTCTGTTACTAATTATACTTTCAGTTTTACCTTGAGAAAGTTTACCTTGCCCTTTGATAATTATACTAACGTGACACCATCAGTGTCATTTCTTAAGATTGTGATTCTGTTGTTGGTGCTCCTGCATGTGTTGCAGGGGTGGTTTCTTGTGAAGCACCGGTGCTGGGGCAGCTGTGGGGTACTGTGCGCTGCCGCCACTCAGTCCCGCGCAGCCACTCCGCCACCCGCAGCGGCGCAAACCGTGGCCCCGCCTGGCCCGGCACGAGCTGCCCCCCCACCGCAACAGCAGCGGTCCCTCCGCCGCTCGTCCCGGCACAGGCCGCTCCGGCCACAACAACCAGTACCACTGCTACTTGGACTCCATCAAAACCTGTACCAGTTGCCCCAGTAACCAGGAAGCAGAAGCAGAAGTCAGCTCGCTCCCCTGTTCCTGACGACGAGGATCAGCTCAAGGCAGAGAGCTTGGGAGAGAGTTCTGACGGAGATCCAGGAGAGGGCCCTTCTAGAGTAGACCCAGTGGAAATATGCGCCGAAATCAAGCAAGCTAAGCGATTAAAACCTTTGTGGTATGGAGGATGATGGCTGAAATGTAAGTATGGGGAGGCTTGGCAAATTGACTACATCACACTCTCTCAAACCCGCCAGGGTAAGTACTATGTGCTTACAAAGGTGGAAGCAAGCACCGGATGGTTGGAAACCTATGCCGTGCCCCATGCCACTGCCCGGAATACCATCCTGGGCCTTGAAAAGCAAGTCTTGTGGCGACATGGCACTCCAGAAAGAATTGAGTCAGACAATAGGACTCATTTTAAAAACAATCTTATAAGTAATTGGGCAAAAGAACATGGCATTGAATGGGTATATCATATCCCCTATCATGCACCAGCTTCTGGGAAGATTGAGCGATACAACGGACTGTTAAAAACCACCCTGAAAGCAATAGGGGGTGGAACTTTTAAAAATTGGGACAAGCATTTAGAACATGCTACCTGGTTAGTTAACACCAGGGGATCCATCAATCGAGCTGGTCCTGCTCAATCAGACCTTTTACACACTGTAGAAGGGGATAAAGTCCCTGTGGTGCATGAAAGGAATATGTTAGGGAAAACTGTTTGGGTTTTTCCTGCTTCAGGCAAAAGCAAACCCATTCGTGGGACTGTTTTTGCTCAAGGACCTGGATGTACTTGGTGGGTGATGATGAAGGATGGAGAAGTTCAATGTGTACCTCAAGGGAATTTAACCCTTGGTGAGAATACTCAATCCTGAACTCTATGATGCTGATCACTACATAATACTAACAGTGTCCAATAAGTGTTTTTCCAGAATAACCCAGTGGTGATGAAACCTGAGCTAGCTTCATCAAATGGCGTCCAGCAAGCTCAAGATGAACACACTACCCGAGGGCACAAACCACAACGAATTTCGTACCATCTGTCCTGCCCTGAGATGAGATCCTGCAATCATGAACTAAATGGACTTAAACTTTTGTATATAAACATAAATCATAGATGAGTGACCTGCATGTATTCACATATATTCATATATACCTCTGTGTGTATAGATTTGATAGATAAAAGTAATAGTAATCTGAGCAAGATGCAAATGGTATGGAATAAGGGGTGGAATGTCCTGGTTTGAGGTAAAACAGGACCAATTTTGTTCAGTAACTTCACTTCTTAGCTGGGCCTCTTCTAACTACTGAAATTAACAGCATATTGTGCAGGCAATGTTCGCTCTCTCAGCGCGATAAGACCTATGTTTATAGTTGATGCCCAGGCATGGTATGAGGGAGAGGCTCTTGCTTATCTGTTGGTCCCATCTGGGGTCCCCCACGTACCCAGTGGCTGATTTGGTCTAAACCACGACTAAACCTTTTCCTCAAGTCCAGCCTGAAAGACTAGATGGTATTGTTAACTCATACAGAACTTGGAAAACTTATATGTGTGTGCATACACACACACACACATACAGAGCTGAAAAGTTAATATTCTTGAGCTGCAAAGTCTTCCATCAATCTCCTCTTACTTAAATAACATCCAAAGCACATGTTTGTAAGTAAAGATCTTTGTACATTTTTTGCCAAAAAAAGATATATTTAAGAAAACCTTGTTAGAAAAATGCAAAGCAATCCCAAAGGGAAATTTCAAAACTAGTGTTCCATGGGAAACCGCTATCTGCTGCACTACTCTTTGCTGGGAAATACACAGAGTCAGCTGATGCTACCTTTCAGTTTGTCCACAGTCTGGGACAAATACTCTACTCTATACTCTTCTTACTCCTGGTCTCTTCACCACCCAGAACACGTGCCTTGTTGGAACTACCTTGCAGTGCCCCACCTGGACACCCATTTCTTCTACTGGGAACCAGAGCTGAGAAGGCCCCTGGAGTCCCACAATCTAGATAAAGTCTCATCCATGGAGTTATTCACTCCTAGACAAAAAAAAAAAAAGGGGGGGGGGGAGGGAGGAAGCCCTTCCATCTCATCAAAGTTCAGTTCAACAGAAAACCTAAGAAGGTAAATTCTTACCATTGCCCCTAGGAAGAGCAATACCAGACAGGGCTTCTAGGACAGAGCTTTTCCCAGAGCTCTGGTCTCCAATCACTGCAATTGCAGGCAAAGCCAGGTCTTTTTCAATTCCGAGAGCTCTCAGGCTGTCGATGAGATCAATGCAGGGTCGGATCTTTTCCTCATATTGGTTGTACAAAGTATGTTCTGCTGCCTGCTGGAGTTGAACTTACAATGAAATTTCCATAATTTTCAAATAAGTTGTTTCACAAAAAAACCCACAACCTTTTAGGCATCTTTTCCAGCTCATCATTCTCTAGTAAACCTTACGTACTGGCATCAAGCTGTACCTCATATCACTGTGCATCCTTGCACATCCATGTTATATACAGAGGTCTGTAAACAGGACAAAATCTGTCAAGGTTGGCTCAGTAACCATCCTTAGTAAAAATACCAAACTTTATAAGCTATCCTGCTAAGGTAAAGTGTAAAAAGAGACCTCATTACTAAGTGTGCTTTGTTAACTTATTTTTTTTTAATAACTGGCATTTTCTTCCACTCATCTACAGATGTACTGAAGTATGTGTATGCAAACGAAGACTAGTCCCAGTAATAAGAGAATTTAATGCAGAATAGCTTATTAAATCTTTGTTTTGAAGTTTGAAGATTTGGTTTGTGCACAGCACCAAAGGTGTTCTGCTGTAGCGTTCTTAACAGGTGGCTAAAATCTTTTAGATCATCATGGCTTTTCTTTCATTGCCTCATTTTAGGCTAGTGTGAGGGATGCCTGTGAGTGATTTGTTTTAAATGACTGATTATTGTCATTTTTTTATTTTGATATGCATGCCAGATATTAACACAGGCTCACCATTGTCATGAAAGCAAACTGACTACTTTCCAGCCCTTTACAAAACTGGTCCACCTGCCGTTAAATATGCTCAGCTAAAGGGTGTAAAGATCAGCTTGGTCTCTTCTCCCAGTTCTTCTCTCCATGTTCCAGTCTGATTGCTGCATTTAGAAATGCAATTTTGAGAATGTCAGTATTTTACAGACCTTAACGGGCCAGTCATATGCATACCTGATTTTTTGAAAAGGAAAACTGAAGTTTCCCACCATCGCTTTTGTCTAAGAAAGCCACCTCTGGAAACATGTCTATTAATCAGGTGTAGTCAAACAGAGCAGATTTTTCTTTCAAGATGGGAAAGACAGCACACATTACTAGAGGCAGGTATTTTAAAACCTTACTCGTAACCCCTCCCCACTGTCTTCATTATGATGTTAACTAGCTAATATTTCCTAACCATTCTCAAGACCTTCATTAACTATGACACAGACTTAAAAACAATCTGTTTTCGGTGTCAAATATTCAACACAGGTCATTATTAACTTTTCTTTGTATTTCTGTTGAAGGTAGCAGAGTCTCAAGTAAAAAATATCTCAGATTTTAGGATTTCTGTTCAACATTTAGTAATTGTTACCAACGAAACAGCTACAGGTCGCACATTAAATTGTCTTCTGCCATCCTATTTTTTACAGCTCCATTTTTTATGCCTGCAGATTAATTGTAGGTACTTGTCTTCCTAGTTACACAAATGACTGCTTGGCCCTGATGCCAAAAGCACTCCTCTGCTTGGACCTAACAAGCGCGGATTTCCCAAAGTGACAAGGGAATTCATTTTTGGGTCACAAAGTGAAACACAAGAGTAAGGGTGGGGAGGATCTATGCCCTCCTCTGGTACCTGCCTTACCTTGTCTTCTTGTCCATAATACTGTTTTTTCAACTCCTTCTGCTCATAGTCAGGCTTTCCCTCAGTCATGTTCTCCGGCCTCAGAAGACCTTCATCTTCTAAATCTGGTGGGAGAGGTACTGCAAAAGCTTCTGAAGATGGTTTTAAGGAAGGTGATGCAGAACCAGCAAGTTTGGCTCTTTCAGAACGTTTGGATGATGCACTCTTATTATTCATGGCCTGCTGATTTTTTGCCCTACCACGCAGATTGTCTGTAAGTGCTTCACTGAACAATGATTACTGTCTGGTCCAACCACTCTTTGGTACGGCTTCTGAAATCAAACATGAGGCACTGAGTGATTCAAGCTTGCAACAGTGCTCATAGCAGATAAAATCAAACACCACTTTTATTTACTGATTCAAACTCTCAGTATAGATCAAGTGCCACAGCTCTTTTCAAATCACTAAAATTGCTCTCTGGAGGTTAGACTTGAAACACTTCTCCCTGCCTCTCTTACCCATTTTTTTGTGTTTCCAAAAAAAAGAAGTTGCCACAGAATAAACAAGATTTTTTTTTTGGGGGGGGGGAACAAGTTACACCAGTTTTTGTGAAAAGCCAGCTTTCCTCAACGAAATATTTTGCTGAAAGGTGTTTTGAGAGCCTCAATCTGTATGGCAGCTGCTGGGCACGGCCGGAGACTGCGAATGCTGAGCTTCACTCACCTGGGGTTGGGAGTACGGGGCTGTGTGTCTGCACAGGGAGGGAATACACGGGTAGGCCACTGGCAGTGAGAATAGGACACACCAAGCCATAGTCTATTATGCGGCCAACTTGCCTTTCTGGCAATGGACACATTTGTTGGAGGCAAGTCTTACATCTATTTTAGAAGCGCAGTTATCTTAGTCCCTCCCTTTATAGCTTAAAACTCTCCCCAAAAAGCACTTTGCTTGACACATTGTTAGAAAAGTCAGAAGTGGGAGACTTTTTATTTTCTTGTTCAGCTTTTCTTTACGTAGGAGTTTTGTTGAGATGTTTTCTATGGGTGACTGAAGAAACTAGAGGCTTTTGATGTGAAATTTTCCAGGGGAAGTGATTTCCAGAGAGAATGACTTAAAGAAAAAAACCCCAACATTATTTTTTCAAAGCTAGATTTTTTTTAATCTCCCCCTGTCAAAAACAAGATCTGTTTAACTCAAACACTTGGGAAAGTGTATGAGGGGAAACATATTTTTGCTTGAAATAACTTCCTGTTCTTTTAATTTTCGGTAAGTTTACAGGTTTTCTAATTTGAGCAGATGTCAAAGCAGGATGCACAACGTAAGTTATACTTTCAATGTGTAAAACAAGTTTAGAAAAAAACAGATTAATTCCACACTTGCTAGTCAGTCTTTCTTTTTAACAAAGCAATACAATTTTTTTAATAGATATTCCTGTCTCCTTTTATCAAAATAAAAAAATACATGCCTGTGGGGAAATTTCTCAATTTTGACCAGCAATAAAAGATGGATGAACTACTTTAATTTATGTATAGCTATTCATTTTACAGTTCTCACATCTTTCTCCACACTTCCCCTTTCTTTAATATTTCAGTATGAATTTTTTTTCTCTTTCTGTTAATGATTTATAAGATTTTTCTTCCTTGAATGAGGACTCAGTGCTTTATCTGCAACAAACATGCATTCTACGTTCACTGGCCACCAGATTAGTTTACGATGTTCTGTTGCTACAGGAAATAATTTGCTGATAGCAATGTTCCTAGCAAAAATCCCTTATATTACCTCTCCCATTCTCTACATGCCTTTCAATTTTGTGGAATGAACAGTTCTTACAAATTTTTAATTTAATGCAAATATTACCCAGGAACAATATTCTATCCCTTTGACACTTTCAGTATTCATTGGGCTATGTTCAGAGTTATTAATGTACTGTTTTTAGCCCATGGCCTACTCAGCATGGACGTATTTCCTTCAGAAAGCTTCAGCTGTCCTTACAACGAATAGGACGAAATGCAAAAATAGTAAGGCCACCAGGAAAAAAACAAAACAGAATGAAAAAGAAAGATCTTGGAAGACAAGCTTGTGGCATCTGGGAAACTGAGACTCAAGGAGTCTGACAAAAAAAAGTGACAACTTTGAAATATTTTAGTGCAAGGTCTATGTCTTATTGCATACCTAAAAGGGTTTTTAGCTAGGTCTACCGTGCAAACCACAGCGTGCACACACAGATATGCAGGCAAACAAAGGTACCTACGGTGAGCAGCAGAGTAAACCAGCATGCATAGATTTCTGGGGCTATCCGGCTCTTCTCCACCTGGACCTGAAAAAGGTTAGATAGGTCAGCACAACACTTCACTGTGCCATGCAGGCATAGCGATGTCTTTGTGTGCTGAGCCTTCACCACATCGGATGAAAGAAAGAAAGAAGGAGGGGAAAAAAAGGGCTGCGATTTTAAAGTGCCTTTCTCAAACTGGCCAGAAACCACCTGCAGAACATGACACCTGGATGACGTGCTGATACTGAAAGTCTGATAACAACCCCCTCACCTGAGCCGCCCCGGCCTCTGTCACCTGGACAGTATTGGCTTCCTTGAACCTTACCTTCAGATATTTGCCTGCCCGTGTGCTGGCACTCCCCCTCTCCGCCCCCACAGCACGACACTGCGCTGTGCCACACAACCACACCCCCATGGAGCACCAACCTGCTGATGGTCCTGAAGAGGATTTGCCTCATTTTCCTTCTAACGATCCTGGCTTTGCATCTTGAGGGGTAATAACAAAATCCACTACCAAACCCAACACGCAAAGCTGCGGCGCTGAACCCACGCAGCTCTTGTATTTATTCACTTTGTGTCCAGCCAGGGGACCGGACGGACTTCTGCCTGACATAGCCTGTGACTTCAGGATATCTGAGTAATCTACACAGTCTCTGGGTTGTATGTCTATTAATTCTAGCCGCCTTCTCAGAAAAAAAATGGAAGCTATGCAAAACTTATGATGCTACGCAGGAATACTGCCAGCTAGACCGTGCTGCTGAACACTGCCCCCACACAGTACGTACTTTAAAAAAAATGTGTTCCAATTTAAATGCCATCTCTCAGTCGTTTCCCTTTAAAGAGGAAATTATACGAATGTCTTTTTGTTTTCCCCACCCCAGAAAACAACAAACTCTATTCCTAGAAACCTTGTTTAACCATATTTACTTTAGACACTTATACAGCCTTCTCACATGAAACTATTAAAAGGAGTTAAGATAACAGTAAAAAATTGCAGGATTATTTTTATAAGAAGGAAAAGAGAAAATTCTACCTGCGTAGTGTCCCGTAGCAAGGAGAAGTGACTTTTTTTCAACTTCTTCTGGTGCTTTTTTATTTACAGGCTCCACCTACATGCTGTGATGAAGATCAGCAGAAATGAAACCAATTCCTAGATGAAACGGGGCTAGCTTCATGACAGTGCTGGAAATAATAACGCAATGTGCTGGGGTGTTTTCCTTTCGTTTCCTTATACACCAGCCAACTTTCCTCCTGTTGATTTGTGGATGACAGAAACGAAACTCCTCACGGGCGCAGCTGGTCGCCTCCTCGCTCGGCTGTAATGCCCACAGGCGACAGGGGCAAAGGCAGAAGTATTTGGAAAGATTGCCTGTGAACAACAACCCCCCCCATCTTCTCCCCCCAAAAATCAGCTCACTGAGCCAGATCACTCACCTGGGGGGTGAAACCAGCTGGGTCGGGCAGAGACCCGGGTGAGCTGCTGTGCCCCACTCCCACTGGGGCTGCCCGCCGGGGATGCTGGCTCCGCGCCATCCGGGGGACCCCTTCAGCCTCCGCGTCCCTTCAGGCAAAAAGCAAGTGCGTGAGGGCCCCCTCCACAGGAGAGGGAGTATTTTTTCTACATCACAGCAAGACTTTCCAGCCCAGACAGTGTGACAAGCAGTGCCACCGCATACCTGGGCTGCGGCTCTGCTCTCGGGGGCTGCAGGGTACGGCTGAGTTTGCTGAACATGGGTGACAAGCAAGCAGAGAGACACACAGTGTGATTTATCAGTGTTATGCTTTAGGGCAGTCGAGGTCTCAAGCTGTTTCTCAGGTCCTTCTGCTGTTCTCTTGACATTACAGGGCCAGGATGCTCCCTCTTCTGCTGTCTTTGCTCTCCTGCCCTCATTTTTTGTGTTTTTATAGGCTCTAAGCTGTTAAGCAAAATCAGCTTGCTTTGTCCAGTCAGGGGCGTTGCAAGTCTGATGCAGGATCAGCCCTTATTTCTTACTCCCTCTGGTTTTCACTGCTGCCTCTGTCAGCTGCTCTCAGTTCCTGGCGGTTTCGGTGGGTTTCAGACTGCCTTACTCTGGTCCGTGGGTCTGACCGAAGGCCAGTCCCAGTGTTCCACCCACCCCTTCCTCCTACTTCCTTGTCCACCGGTGACTCAGAGGGCTTGTTTCTGGGCTCTGGCTGCAGGCGGGTGGCAGGGAGTGACACAGAGCCAGCGCTGCTCGGGCAGCGTGGCCGCTCGGCACGGGCCGTGGCAGGGGACACCAGCTGCAAGCTGTCCTGGTCTCCGCCACCACCCCTCTTCTTGCACTCAAGCATACAGGAGACCTATCCGAGTGGGAATGTGCTCCTAAGTCATACTACTCGTTAGCTTATTAACTTTCAGCAGTGCCTTTGCTACGTGATTGATTCAGTTATAGGGTTTTGTTTAACCACAGGACTATGTTTCAAAGGAAAAGAGGAGCTCTGGGCAGTATCTGGCAGAAATTGGGGTTTTCCTTTCTCCAAGTGTCAAGTTTTTGGTTCTTTTATTTTCTCCTGAATCAGCAAAATAAAATCTTTACCCCATTACTGGTAAATGTAAAGTGTAACACATTGAAATGATATTTCAAGTTTATGTAATGATTTATAACAGCATGTTTCACTGGTAATACAGTACTACAGATTAAGGCAACACAATAAAAGATGTTTAAAAATAGATTAAGCAGAATTTCATTCAAATCTCAGAAGTGTAGTGTATGTTTTGAAATAATTTTAATGAACAGGAAAATGGGACATGAGGCAAAAGATGAAAGAACAAGCATTTGTCAAAGCAAATTCAGATTATAGTTTAAAAAAGGAGTATCAAAATATAATGTAAATCCACTAGTTGGCAGGATCATTATGTGACATAAATCATGAGGTAAAATCCTTAATTGTAAAATTATTCAGCTAGGAAGGGACTGCCAGATATCGTCTAGACAAACTCTATGACTCAAAGTGGTTCAGACTGTGTTGTCTTGGGCTTTATCCCGTCAAGTCTTCAAAGCCCCCAAGGATGAAGATTCCACAGCCTCACTAGGAAATTCATTCAAGTAATTAAATAGCCTTAGAGTGATTTTCTTTTTCTTCTTCATATCCAGCCAGATATTTCCCCCCTCTTTCAGTTTATGCCTCTCATTCCCCTACTGTGCGTCTCTGCAAACGGCCCAGTGCCATCCTCTCAGACGTAGCTGATGGGGGGCTGCTACAAACCCACCCTTCCCTGGGCCGAGCAAGCCCTGGGGCCACTGGTCTTGCCCTGACCTCCCTCAAACTTGCCATTCGGGCCGTGTCTTTCCCATACTGGGGCCTCTAAACAGGAGGACGTATCTAGATGAGGTCTAACAAGTGCCAAGCAGAGGGGGACAGTCACATCTCTCCATTTCCCACCTGCTCCTGTCCACGCGGTGCAGGGTGCTGCCAGCATTCACTGCTGCAAGGACACACCATTGGCTCATGTTAAGCCTAATGTCCATCACGACCTTCAGGGTCCTTTCCAGCAGAGGTAATGCGCAGCCGGGCAGTCCCCAGTTCATGGCACTGCAGGGGTTTATTCTGTTTCAGGAGCAGGATTTTGCATCTGTCCTTGCTGAGTGGACAAGAGCCTTCAAAAAAGTCCCAAATAAATCAACATCCTCAGACAAGTGTTAAGAAAAACACTGCCAAAAAAACCAAGCCAAAAATCCCAACTAAATTAAAAGTCCCACAAGTAAGCCAGGACAAAACCAAAGCCAGTAGTAAAGAAACAAATCCTACAAACTACTAGAAAAAAGACACCCCTGTCCCCCCAAAAAACACACACAACAAAATGTCCTGCCAAAATAAAAACTCCAACAAATAGAAGCTACCAAAAAAAAAAAGGGGAAAGAAGAAAAATTGAAGCAAAATGTCCAAACTGGTATAAAATGAAAAGGAAAAACCAAACCCTTAAACTGCTCAAAAATTGCTCGACTTGGGAAGATAAACGTAAATTGGCGTGGGAAGGACGCTCATTTCAAGTCTCTGCGCTTCTGCTGTCTCTTGAGCTCCAACCATGCAGAAGCTGGGTGGAGCAAGTAGTAATGGCATTTTTATATGAAAAAGTAAAGTTGACCGGGGCGTTGTTTCAGTGTAGGACACAGCTAGTAGGAAAGCGTGTGCTTTCATCCCACAAGCCCTCTCAGTGGCCCCTTTGAAACCACATACTGCCTGTCATTCTGCTGCTGCAAGAGCATAGTTCTGGTAGTTGCAGATGAGTTGGCCGTGCATCCACGGCAAGGGCAACGGTAGCACAGCACGGGTATGTGCTGTCAAGGGAGGAGGGTGTGTTTTGGGGGTTTAGTGGTCAATGCATCCCTATTCCGAGCAGTGTCGGCCTAGAGTAGAAAACTCTTGTCATTCCCCATGGAGTAATGTGAGCCATGACAAGGATTAGGTACGTTCAAATTCTTTGGAACTGATATCAAGCATATGGAAACATACCTTAGGTTATGTAAATTCCTTCAAAGCTGGGAACCATTTCCTCAATTTATGCAAGGCAGTGTGGCTAAGAATAGAAACTGTTAAAACTATTTGTTCAAGGGATATTGAAATCTGTTAATGATCACTACAATGATGGTATCTAAACAGTTGCCAGGAGAGAATGGGTCCTGACACGTGGGTATTTACAAGAGGTCATATTTTTCCCTAGCCTTTTTCTACTTTCCAAGCTCCTGCCAATGAGAAAGGAAGAGAGAAGTATTATCTGTTACAGATAAGGTAAATAAAGTCAGTTCCTCACAGCAGTTTAGTGCTTTAGTGTTATAATTTGGGGGGGGGGAGGGAGGCTGAAGTGTAAAATACTGCGTGTAGTGTATATGACTGCCTGTGAACTGTTTAGGTGGAACTAGCTTTGCATGGGCTTACTCTGCTTCTCTTCTTTTAATCTTGTTACATTAAAAATTATTGAGATTAGCTCCTCAGTTCATGTAAATTAGCCCTTTCAAGAGGAAAATAAATGGTAGCAGAGTATCTGTCAGAATACTGTTAGTGAATTAAACACACATTTGTGCTTAAATACAAAAAGATTTAATGAATAATGTATTGAGCAGAGTCCTACCACCATAAGTGGTTCTGCAAGGACTGTGCGAAGACAGGCCGATTCCTTATATACAGTTATATACAGTTGCAGCTGTACCCATCATATGAGCATCGGAACGGGGCACTGTGGTCCACCCCCCAATGCCACCTCTGCTGCTCAAGGGTGTCCCCTGAGCTCTCTCAGTGCACCATTGCTACCAGACAGTGCTGCAGCATTCCTTATTGTATCACCTAGGGAAACTTCACTTACAGGGAGCAGTCCTGTCTCTGGCATGTCTGCTTCCATCCAGGATAACCCCTTCTTGCCCCCTCCATGCCAGGTCATTCCTTTGTCACAAATGACCATTGCTGAGCAGTTACAATTTGAATTTCCCCTTCCATGGCATACTAGCAAAACAGGTTATGAATTAAATCAATGCTGTCTTTTCACTGTGAAATATGTCTGCAGCTCAAGCTGTTTGACCTTCACTCTGGGAAAACAAATGGAGATGCAGACACCAAGCAGTGGAGTGGGAAAGAAGGAGAATGCTTTCACCACGTCTTGGGAATAAACACAGGGACAACTGCGTAAGGAAATCTGCAGGGCCACCTTCGTGTCTGGATTGTATCGGTTGTGTCTTAAAAATTTTCAAGTACTTCAGAAGCAGCCTTTTTATAAGGAACAACATGATACCTGACTAATGTAAATATGGTTCACTGATGTTTTGTGGCTAAATTATATATATGTGAAACAATACTTTACCTTGTAAACCTTTAAATGAAAGTTTCTCTGTGGGGAAATCCCTGGGATATTACACATTAGTTTCAGCAGCATTAGAAAATGACTGTTGTAGTGATATACGCATAAACAAGGAGTCTCCTACACTCTGCTGAGCAGGGTGAGGAAGACTCTCTTTCCTTAGTTTTCCTGCATCCCTTATGCAGCGAGAGCCAGCTCCAACAGATAAGCGATGTGCTGCAACCCTGCCAAAGTGCCCTGCAAGAAAAATGTGGGAAATCGTGTCACAGAAAACCCTTGATCCCTCATTTTTAGTACAGTGCTATGGAAGTGTCCAGAGAAAAACAACAACAAAATAAAGTCTCTGTTTTTTTTTTGTCCATGGGATTGTTAGCCAAAAGAAGGGAGGAGCAGGCACACAGTGTGCTGCTGGGCTGGGGTCTCATCTCAGGGGAATGTTACACGTTGATCCAGAAGGGATGAGCTGTGGGCAGCAGTTGGGGCATTTTCCTTCACTTCTTTGTTGAAGTACCGCAGGTGTTTGAGGAACTGCAGTCTCCCAGAAAAAGGTTATTCTGCATCAAAGCCTCACCAGCCCTCAGCCCCTCCTCTGGAGGGGGGGGTTCTCAGCAGCATCAGTTGGAACTGTATATGGACGTGCATTTTGTGACAGGGAAGCCCATCAGGACCAGAACTTTCTGTGTTCCTGACCCATTTCTGTGAAATGATATGAAACAGGACTCCAGGACCCTAGAGAAGAGGGATGAAAAAGCCCTCACACTTTCTTCATATGAACCATCACTGGTGGGGATGTCAGTACAGCAGAAGCAGTTGCTGGGTGTGTGCAGAGCTGCCCTCAGACTGAGGCTGTAGTTGTTGAAGTGAACAAGGGTATGTGGAGCCCTGGTAAATTTTGAGGTCCAGACACTTTACACGTCTCTAAAAATCATCCCTCGTTTATTTGTGCAGAAGAAGCTTTGAGTCTACAGAACTTTTCAGCTCATGAAATCACCCCACAGGCCCGACTGAACCTTTGCAACCCTTTTGTGATGATTAGAGAACAGTATAGCTTATATACTTGATACAAAAAGCTACCTCAGAGCGTAACTAACAACAAGCACTCAGGAGGAACTCCTCGTTCAGCACAGGTATGACCCCTGCAAGAGGTCCTTTCTTCTCCTGCGACAGTGAGCCTTTCAACACGCTCAAAAGATCAACAGATTAGCCCTAATTTTAGACCAAACGTACACCGTGCCCAGAGTAGTGGCCCTCAGAAAAAGACCTGCAGTCTAACCCTTCTCTGCCCCAGCTGGCGGCATCTGCTGCTTCTGCACGTCTGAGCCATCGCCTCTTTGCATTGCACATTGAATATCCCGATCTTCTCCTATATGATATACTGTCCCTGAAAGCAAGTGCTGTCGTGGTTTAGGCCAAATCCCACTGGGGATGTGGGGGACCCCAGATGGGACCGACAGATGCTCCCCTCTACCCCTCTTCAAAGAGAGAGGCAGAGGAGAGAAAAAGAGACTTATGAATTTAGAAGAAACTAAACTACTTTAATGAAATATTAATAATAAAATAAAAAAGAAAATAATGAAATATATACAGAACCGTATCAAGCTCCCAGGATGACAATCACGACACCGGCTGGCACTGGGGCAGTCCCAGGCTGGACTCAGTGATGGACGTGAACTGGATTCCGGATCTGCATTCAGGATCGAGACCAAAGGCAGACGAACAGAGTCCTCCTCAGATGTCAGCCACTGAAGAAAAAGAGAGAGCCAGAGCCAACGCTCCCAGCGCTCCTGCTGACCCTTTGATCCCTCAGCTTTTTTACTGAGCATGATGTGGATGGGATGGAATACCCTGTTGGTCAGTTTTGGGTCACCTGGCCTGTCCGCTCCTCCCCACAGGTGGGACACCACTGTGCTTTTCCGCTTCCGACCCTCCAACGTGGCAAGTAACAAAGTTGGTTGGCCTTGGCTGTTAGAGCAATAAGTATAAGCAAGAGCCTCTCCCGCATACCATGCCTGGGCATCAGCTATAAACATTGGTCTTATCACTCTGAGAGAGCGAACATCGCCTGCACAATATGCTGTTAATTTCAGCAGTTAGAAGAGGCCCAGCTAAGAATTGAAGTTACTGAACAAAATTGGTCCTGTTTTACCTCAAACCAGGACAAGTGCCAACACAAGTGATGGTCTACTGGTGCAGAATTACAAATGTTGTATTGGGCTGTAATAGCTGTTTGCCAAAGAACTCCTCCTCAGCCAACACTGTGTACTGTGGTGATAGTCCTGCACATAGGGAGACTACCTACCGAAAGCAGCAGTTAAGCTCCTGGTTTTACCAATAGGGGATTATTTTTCTTTATAATATCAGAAAGCAGAAATTACCTTGGGTGGTGAATGAGAGGAAAAGACCTGGCCGTGCATTGAACTCACCAACAGCTTGAGAGCCCTCAGAGCAGAAGAGGGCCTGGCTTTGCCAGCAACTGTGTGGACCGGAGATGGTTGTTGGGAGAAAGCTCAAACTTAAAAGCCCCGTCTGTATTGCTTTTCCTAGAGACTGCAGGAAGGGTTCACTTTATCAGCTTTCCACCCCAATTCTCCTGCAGTACTGAGGCACACAGAAGCAGCATTGTTTTGTCCAAGGAGCCTTAGGTCCATGACTTTTTACTTGCTTTTGAAGCAAATCTCGGGCTCTTCCCCAGCTACGTTTTGCCTCACATCACAGGGGAGACTCAGTGCACCCAAATTGGATTGCTTTTGGATGACACCCAGCCAGCAGATGTGCACCTAATGCACCTCAATCTCTCTCAGGTGTCAGTCCCTGAAAGAAAACAGAACACCATCTGAAGTCCTCCTTTTCCAGCAGCTGTGTACAGTGAGGCCATGGGGCCCTTGGCAGGGAGTATTTTGTCCCGCAGATTTGTCTCCAGTGGTCCATGCTAAGGGAGCCAGACATGGCCTGAGGGAGCTGGAGGGGCACTGGGGCAGTATCTGCGATCCCAGGGACAGGCAAACAGAGTCAGGATCTCAGCCATGCCAGCCCGTGGGTAGATTTGGCTCCCAACCATGTCTGTCAAACACAGCTACCGGTTTGTAAAACAGGTCTAACTATAACATACTTGCACATGCACATGTATGATGGTAAAGAGCACAGTGCGTTTTACGTGAAGGTGACTAAAAGCCTGATCAGAAAATCCTCCGTGTCAGGAGCAAGCACTTACCACAATAAATGTTAGATTGCTTGATCTTTAACACTGGTCAGTTGTAGAGCAATCATGGGCGGTGTCTTTGGTTAGACAGACACGTGAGGAGTCACAGGGCAGTGGCCTCCAAAGGAGAGGAGAACATTTGTTTTTCATTCTTTCTGTGGAAAAGGTTGCTTTCATTTTGGTTTGAACACATCAGCTACAGCAGCAAAGTGAGCGAGAGGTTATTTTCCGTTCTGACTTTTTTTCTAGCTTGTCTGAATAAATACCCCTGTAGATACACCGAGTATTGGGTGTCCTGTCTCTAGACCAGGATTTAATGGCTGCTAGTGGAAAGCATATTTAGCCAAGCATGAATAGGCACTGAAATCAGGTCCCCCACCTCCCAGACGCCAGGGACCATGAGTTCAGCTGCAGGAGACCAGCCACAAGATGCTGAACCCAGAGAGAGCTGGAAAGGGCTCGGGCTGGGAAGCTGGTGTATTTGTAAGAGTGAAAGTTAAAGTGTCCTGGTCTTTGAAGAGGTCTTCTGTGCACAGGGGGTGGTCCCTGCAGTGGCACTGAACAGAGCCGCAATTTGTTTCATGGAGAACAGCGGAGAGCGAGCAAATGAGGGCTGCCGAGAAAGACTGCTGTGTGCCGTCATGTCTGAGTGGAGGGAAGCAACTTAATTCTGTAGACAGAGCTGTTATTCTGGGAACAAGGTGACTTTGATTAGGATTGCCCGAAAGTATTTTCTTCTGAATGCAGGCTTGGGTTTTGTAGCCCCAGGAGGCTCTTATTTTAGGGCTTGCTCTGCACTTTTTCTTTCTTGGCTCCATTTAACCTCTCAAACTTTTGTCATTCCCTTTCCCTCCCTTACTGTCAAAAGAAGGAGTGGGAGGGGCTGCTTTCTTGCTTATAGTATCCCAGGGATGGTGCCATCGTCAGGTGAAAGCCTGTGATCACTGAAAGGGTCCCAAATTCACATGCAGGTGTGTGGCAGAGGGAGGGGGGACCCTGCCTCCCTTGACAGAGAGTGGTAGTTTATGCCAAAGCTGAGCTCTGGACAAACATGGGCCAAGCCACAAGGCCTGCCTATTTCAGCGGCAGTCTGCTCTCCCTTCCTCCTTCCACTTCTCTGTCTCCCGCTCAGTGGAGTTCATTTTCTTCAACATTGCTTCCACACTGCTGCTTGGAAAAACCCGAGGGCAATTAGCTCATTCTCCCATGCAAATATGGGGTAGATCAGTGAGGTTTAGTTGTGTATGTGAGACCCTGTGTCCTGGTTGCGGCAGGGAGGGGCTTAATTTTCCCAAGGATGCAGCGGGGGACACAGGTATTCCATACCATGGGAGCCATGCCCAGGGCATGGGGGAACTGACCAGGGCAGGGGGCTGGAAGTGGTGCCTCGGAGCGGGCTGGGGCTGCCCGAGTGTGGTGGGTGAGTGGTGGTACAGTAATCGTAATCACATCTGTACATTCCTCTATTGGTGTTACTGTTGTTGGTTTTCTCTGTCCTTTGTTGTTGTGTTAAACTGCCTTTATCTCAACCCACCGGTTTTACCTTTTTCTTCTGATTTTCCCCCACGACTGTGGGGGTTGAACCAGCGGCCATGTGGTTCTTTGTTGCCAGCTGAGGCCAAAACCACAACAGTCCTTTTGGTGCCCAGCGTGGGGCCCAAAGGGTTGAGATAACAACAGATCCAACCAGAGCTTGTTAAAACAAATTTGTTATATGCATGTCTCATATTATTTAGATAGCCACCAGTTACAATGTTGCTTCATTTGTTTGCATGGCTGTTATGTAAATTCTTATATGCTCTATGTACTCCCCGTGATGCTCTTTATTACCTTGGGGGGAGGAATCAGGTTTATTATTTTGCTGTCCTGTGTAATATCAACTTATGATATGATAACATCACTGTTCAGGTGGTTATGTTGGGGGGTTTACGCAGTATTGCTGTCCTGCCCATACCTTGGGTGCCGCCTCTCAGAATTTATTAATAATCACACCCAATCTATGGGGGACACAGGGGGTGGGGATACTTTCCCCAGCTGTTTCACCTCCCTTTTCTCCTTCGGGACAGGTATGACAGCTTTTGAGAATTTTGAATATCCTTGGGATGTTCAAACCAGCATGTTCCTATCACTATGTCTCCTGAATATGTTTCAGATCTTGTTTAGGGTTAAACAGCTGTTTAAGGCTACCACCCAGAGATCTGCCCCAAGGCTGGGTAGTCATGGGTGGCATGGCATGTGGGATAATATGGACAGGTATCTCGGGAACTTCTCACCTCCAATGGTTTGGGACTTCACTCCCAAACAACTACAGGACTCTGACAAAGTGATAGATTGTTTGAAAGGAAAATGTTGTGGCCGTTCCAGAAAGGCACAACTTCTGGCACTGTGCTGGGCTCTGGCCAGTGTCTACAAAACACTGCTCGGTATTATGCAGCACCCTCAGGGGAAGGAGGGGAAAACTAGACCAGTAGGCATTGTGGCTACTCCAACCCCTGCTGCAGACATCTGCAGCTACTGCAACCCCAGTGGCAGGCACTGTGGCTACTCAAACCCTGGTGACAGGCAATGCGGCTACTGAAACCCCGGTGGCAGGCACTGCAGCTGAACCAGACAACCAACCCGTGCCAGTATCAGTTGCTCCTATATAGAAGAAGAAATACACCAGTTCACTTAGTAAGGGATGATGATGAACCAGGCCCATCACAAGAATGGCAAGAAGAGACAGAACCAGAGATAATCACCCTATCCTGTCCCTGAGTGAGCTGCGAGACACGCGAAAAGATTTCAGCCGACTTCCCTGCAAGCACGTTGTCACCTGGCTGCTCAGATGGTGGCATAATGGAGCCAGTTGCTTGGAATTAGAGGGCAGGGAAGCCAAGCAGCTGGGATCCTGTCTAGGGAAGGGAGCATTGACAAGGCAATTGGGAAAAAGACACAAGCCCTCAGTCTCTGGAGGCAACTCCTGTCAGGTGTGAGGGAAAGGTATCCCTTGAGTGAAGAGGTTGTATGTTGTCCAAGCAAGTGGACCACCATGGAAAAAGGTATACAGTACCTGAGGGAATTCGCCGTGTGGTAGACTATTTACTATAACTGAGACAACACACAGTTACCCACAGATCCTGATGAAGTCCAACACACAAGGCCCACACGGCGGAAGTTTATATGGAGTGCACCATTGTCGTATGCCAACTCCTTGGCAGTGATGGAACGGAAAGGCGAAGAGGGACCAGTGGTGGATGAGGTGGCTGGCCAGCTCCAGCAGTATGAAGGAAGTCTCTCTTCCCCCCTTATCTCAGCTGTGGAGAAAATTTCCCAGAAGGTCCAGCAGCTTGAAAAGAACCTGTCCTTCTCCCCACCTGTACAGACTAGTATCTCAGCTGTTAGGAACAGGCACTTCTCTACTCAAGAGAGAGAATATAGAGGGTACACACCATGAGTCACCCTGTCACCTGCGTGACCACAGAGAGGACATGAGGAATTGGGATGGACAACCTACCTCGATCCTACGGGCATGGTACACAAGTTGCAATGAAGAACAATCACAAAAGGGGATCCCTCTAGGAAAAATGCTGCTCCAGTTTGCAGCAAGCAGCTCCCAGACAGAACAGAAGGCCTGATTGTACCTCTGCTCCTCTTGAAGGGAATTTCAAGTCATTTCTGCAAGGAGTGAGTAACGGATACTATGACCAGGATAGTCCCCCACTTCCAGCCAGGTGGGGGAAAGGGACAACCAAGTTTATTGGACAGTGTGAATTTGGTGGCCTGGCACATCAGTCCCACAGGAGTATAAGGCTCTAGTGGACACCGGTGCACAGTGTACCCTAATACCGTCAAGTTATAGAGGGGCAGAACCCATTTGTATTTCTGGAGTGACAGGGAAATCCCAAGAGTTGACTGTATTGGAAGCTGAAGTGAGCCTAACTGGAAATGAGTGGCAAAAGCACCTCATTGTGGCTGGCCCAGAGGCTCCACGCATCCTTGGTGTGCCACGAGACAGCCTGTAAGCCCATTTGCTTTTCCTAAACGATTCACACATTGGAAAATACTGGAAATCCCATGGTGTTGCTGGCTATTCTTGCAGAGCAAAATAACTTGGACAAAGACCATACTGCCATGCGGTGCATTTGTGGGAGGAGTGAGGAAGGGTCTAGACTGCTTTAGTTAGGAAACTAAAAAGGATGGCATCTGGGCTGCCAAAATTACCCGCAGGGCCTCGTTGTTATTATTTTTTCCAGGAAAGAGGAGAGGGGTGAGGAGTGAAGAGATTCCCAAACAGCCTCTCAGTGGCACTTGCCGAGTAATGCCTCTAAATAAACCAGTGGGTAACATACCAATCTGAACACAGAAGATGTGTACTCGGGGTATGCATGTACACCCATGATCCTGAGAGTAATAACTTATATAGACACAGACACCCTGTATAAAATAGAGCGCTTCTGAATCTGTAAAAAACAAGTTTATATGGCTCCAGTTTTGAAGAAGGGCTTATACCTATAGGGACATTTTGTACATCCTCACGTTCTGCTCCTACAGCTTACCTGAAGAACAGGCAAGATTTTGCCATAGGCAAGAGGCTTGCTTCACTCCGAGAGCAGGGGGAAGAACACCTCAGACGGAAAGTGGAAAGAGAGACATGATAAAAGGGTCTGAGGAGTTGTCTGTTGCAGCTCTTGGCTGGTAGTAGAGGAGGCACAAACGTCTATTCCTGCTGGGTCACCAGGGAGAAAGCACACTCCAAGCAGGAGCTGGAGCACTCCTACACTCAAAAGTCTTGCTTATAGACAGCGAGGAACTACACCTTATATATGTATGACTGTATATATATTTAGACATTAATTTATTGTTAGTATAATGGAAATCTTAACAGTCTAACTCAAGAATCATTATTACATGATCTAATTATTACAGAGAAGCAAAGAACAACAATACAGGTAGAGTGGTTCTATACAGGAAAAGCCACAGTAATAGCAATAACACAAATAAAATTGTAACACACACTTTTTAGCTCACTCCTCCACTGCTCCTCTGGCTCCACTGGGTCAGTGGTTTCATGCTGGTGGGGCATATTACAGAGTTGTAAGCATCTGGAGTCCTTCAATGGGAGGAATATGACGCTCATGTTGATGGTTTCTTCTTCCTCTCCTCTCCTCTTTCTTTTTTTTTTTTCACCTCCTCTCTTCCTTCTTCCGCTTAGGTTCATATATATATGTTTTCTAACGGATATTTACACCTTTCTCTTTCTTCATTGGTCTGTAGCTCCAGGTTACTTCTCAATTTACTATATGCAGTGCCATTTACACGTTAGATACTATTTCCTTGTTCTCTTTGCTTCCCCTGAAACCAGTTCTGTTCAGCTCCAGGAGGTCTGCAGGTTGGGGTTTTTTGATTGCCTTTTTNAGTTGGCTGGGGAACACATTTCTGTTTGCCACCTCTGCAACAGGGCTGGGCAAGTGGAGGGTACAGCTGGTGGTGGTAGTGATTATAAACAGTGGGATTCTCAGCACTTTTTGTTCAAACCTCAACTATTTGCAAGTAACTTGGAAAAAATTAATTAAATTTTTAATCAGACCACAGTGAAACATGTGAAGAACTTTTATATTGCTATATCATTTCCTGTAGCAGATAATAATCAGGGCTAAAACTTGTACCAGCTGGGGCAGCAGTGCTTCTGTGTGCTTAAATGCTTTTTCAGACAGAGTAATATTAGGACTGGTATATTTCCAATTTTTCCTTTTTTTAAAATGAAAAAGCATAATTATAGGCATAAAAAGAAAACAACTGGAAAGGACTAAAATGATGCCCAGTGAACAATTCACACTAGAAGAAATTATTTACTGCTAGGACAATGCTTGCCAAGACTAGTAAAAAAACGAGGGAAAAGCCTGTTATCTTTTGTATTCTCAGGACCCATGCTTCTCCAGCACTGATTAAGCCTCAAGTTCTTCAGCAAACTGCAGAGCTAATTGCATGGTGCTGTGTAAGTGCTATGGCTGGGAGCCTTGCTGTGCAACAACGCCAGAAGGCCACTAGCAGATGAGGAAGTTCGGGGGCTGGCTTGAAACCAACTTTGGCAGCAGTCGAGCTGGAGCAGAGCAAGGCTCAGCGTTGCCTGCATTAGTCTGCTGAGCTCCATACTGCTAGGGCTAGTTCCTGCCACCTACCCAAATCAGCTAGCTTAGAGCTGAAACTAAATGGGTAGCAGTAGTTTGTCTTTGTTAACTCTGCTTTTGTATCTCCACCCAATGGCTTGAAAAGTTTCTAAGTGGAAATTATTTTGTGAATTGTAGAATCCCTTTTCGTAAACATCCATTTCCTTTTACTTGAAAATTATTGATTGTGTTTCTAGATTTTTCTTCTCAAGGTAATTACTGAGTCCCCAGCAGAGCAGGCAATAATTTACAGCAGAAGTGACTTACCCTTAGGCCTGAAGGTTTCTTGTGGAAGGACCAAATCCATTCAAGCTGTCTTGTGCCTGCAGTGGGCAGGAATACCTCACATCGCACAGAAATCTCCCTCATGAATGTGGAGGATGTGAGGATGGAGGAAGAGTGGTCTTTCTCTTCCATTTTTATTACAATGGGGATTTTCAACAATCAGCAAGACTGTTGATTTGGGACTGTTGAGATCGTGTTGATCTGCTGGAGGGAATGCTTGCTTAGCTGGTGAGTGGCAATGTGGCAAGTAGAGACTTCAGTGATTAACTAAACATCCAGAGATGTGGATCACTGTGATGGACATAAGTCTCTCAGAAAGCAGAGCTTTTCTCCTGGGCTCCAGTTCTATCTTGTACGTTATTAGAAGGAAAATCAGAAACTAGCTATACATGGTGTTTTCTGTTCTGTCTGCAAAATCCAGAGATAGGCAAAGTCTAATTCTTCCACTTCTTGTTCTTGCAGGCAACAAAATCTGATCAGTTAGCACAATGCTATTCAGTGAACCGGGATGGGAGCAAAACTAGAAATTATGTGATGTGATCTCAAAGCACTAATAACCCTTTGGAAAGTCTTACTTCAAGACCTCATTCCTCTCTTCCAAGTCCAGGTTGTCATAGACCTCCTGGTCTGGGGGAGAAGGCAGAAGTTCAGTCTTATGCCCGAGAACTCTGGTAAGGAATGCCCAGAAGATAGAAAGCAGCTGTATAAATCATAACCACATAAGATTTGTATCAGAAGCACAAGGTTGAAATGCATATTGCTTTTGGCTGAAATAAGAGTATTACAAAAGTATTATTTTATTTTTAATGATACCTGCAATGGAGACTGGGCCAGCCTAAAGCATCTCTCTCTATGCTCTTGTCTTTGGAAGCGGGGAAAAGTCATGTTAGAGCTGCATATTTGAAAGGGGAGAATCTACATTTTCTATCCTGCTGCAAATCTCCCCTGGGAAAAAAAAAAAAAAAGAAAAAAATGGCAGAGAAGTGAAATCAAAACTTCCAAGTCCAAGGAAACGAGGAATTGCTGTCGCTCAAACATTATTAAAACCACCCATCTTAATCCCCTGAATTCTAGTCATTGCTCAGCGTTTCACTTGCAGCTAAGAAGAGATCAGAGATATGACACTCATATATTACTTCCCACCAGGCATTATGTGTAAGTAAAAGCATCAGCTTCTTTTTTGCACTTCTGAGTGGATTGCAGTCAGTGGGAGTTTCGCTTTAAGCACTGTCTGCCTGCGAAAGGGCATCTTTCACTGACTAACATTTCCTTTCTTGTACTTTTCTTTTAAACATAGTGGAAACTTCCCACTTTGAGGTAGATAACATTACACAAAGAACCTAAAGAAACAGTTACCACTGAGAAACTGAAAATGTTACCTATTATTTGATCAATATTTCCTACCACTACCGTCAAATTGGACTGCCAGGGATCCGGGGATTTTTAAGAGATGTGTCAAGACCCTGAAATGCTTTTCATTCTCTTAAACGGAGAGATAAAGAAGGGCTTCTGTCCAGGTACTTTGTTCTTATGGGACTGGTTGTGTCACGTTCACACCGGAGGGAAAAGTGGGACGGACAGCTGCTTTTTCTAATTGTTTCTATCTAAAACGTTGTCCTGGTTTGAGGTAAAACAGGACCAATTTTGTTCAGTAACTTCGCTTCTTAGCTGGGCCTCTTCTAACTGCTGAAATTAACAGCATATTGTGCAGACAATGTTCGCTCTCTCAGAGTGATGAGACCAATGTTTATAGCTGATGCCCAGGCATGGTATGCGGGAGAGGCTCTTGCTTATACTTATTGCTCTAACAGCCAAGGCCAACCAACTTTGTTACTTGCCACGTTGGAGGGTCGGAAGCGGAAAAGCACAGTGGTGTCCCACCTGTGGGGAGGAGCGGACAGGCCAGGTGACCCAAAACTGACCAACAGGGTATTCCATCCCATCCGCATCATGCTCAGTATAAAAGCTGAGGGTCAGATCGCGCGCTCTCTCTCTCTCTCTTTTTCTGTTCTCTCGCTCTTTCGCTCTCTCGTTCTGTTCACTTCAATCGTCTGCCTTTGGTCTCAATCCTAAAGGCAGACCCGGAATCCAGTTCCCATCCGCCACTGAATCCAGCCTGGGACTGCCCCAGTGCCAGCCGGTGTCGTGATTGTCATCTTGGGAGCTTGATATGGTTTTGTATATATTTCATTATTTCCTTGTACGTTATTATTAATATCTCATTAAAGTAGTTTAGTTTCTTCTAAACTCTGAAGTCTCTTTTTCTCTCCTCTGCCTCTCTTTTTGAAGAGGGGTAGAGGGGAGCATCTGTCAGTCCCATCTGGGGTCCCCCACATCCCCAGTGGGATTTGGCCTGAACCACGACAAACGTCTAAATGGTGAGGGGATAGGAGGGACTTACTTGAACGCTTCTTGTGAGGAATGGCGACCATCAGGCTGGTGCTGGTGGCGATATTTGAAATGGGAGCCTGCTACCGGCAAAGCGCAGGAAAGGAAGGTCTGGCAGGTTAGAGGCCAAGCTGCTGACTTCCCTCCCAGCTGCAAGCTGGTGACCTCCTCCCCTGTCTGTGGCCTCCACTGTCTGTCCAGGACAGATAACCTCAGAGGCTGGGTACTTCTACAACAGATGCAGGGGGTCTGGAAAGACACTGCTGCCACCTGCTGTGCCGTTTTGCTTTTAAATACACAAACCCAAGCCCTGAGTAATGCTGCTACTGCCTAAAGCTCATGTTTTCCAATTGGATCTGCCTACGAGGGTTTAGAAAAAGATGACTTGCTCTGCAGATCTTAACCTCATTTTGCAACTGCGACAAGGACAGAGATTTTGAGCACCGCTGAGAGGACTTCAACCAGGCAACATGGAGAGCAAGAGCAGACTGAACCTGGCTGTTGGCAGCCGCCCTCTCAGGTCACCACTTCTGATTTTCTCCTGCCCAAAGTCCAGAGTGTGGCACACGCCTAAGTAGCTGTGTGGTGCTGTGACTCATTTGAAGCACAGCATGTTAAGAAAGCTGCTGCTAAACAAAAGTTTTAATGTTGAGAACAATGTGAAGAAAGATTAAAATATATCACATAGGTTCAGTCTGGGGATGAGAGAGTTGATGAGTGTCTTCAGATACATAATACACTGGCATAAAAAGAATGGTGATGAGTTATTCTCCGTGTAACTGGCTTGGTCCTTTTAGGTTAATTCAGTATATTTGGGGAATAACTAGAGTAACAGTGATATGCTACAGAAAGCAACTTAAGCTGTGGCATATGCCATATGGGAGGCTTCTGAACAACAGCGGGACAAACACCAGTTATGAAAGGTCCTGACGCATTTGATGTGCTTCAGAAAAAGGGAAACTGAGTAAGTGGCTTCTACAGTTTCCTTACAATCATGTGTTTGATTCAACAGTTCATGTGAATAACACTTAAGCTTGTCTGAAGTCACTACTTTTTTTTAAAGTAAGTTAAACTTACAGGAAGGAAAAATAATTAAAATAAAACATATAAATTTGCAGCTTAAATTTGGTAAAATAATTCAAGTAACTCGATCTTTACATGTTAACATTGCTATTCCATGTTGCCAACATCGCTAAAACCAGCTCAACAAATGTAACTATTTCCATATTTTTTCTGAAGAGAAGCAATGTTACTAATAAACTAAGATCAAAATAATTTGCTTTATTGCTAGTGATTTTATATTACAATTTAGACTAAGTTCTATTTGCATATTAGTCTTTAAAGGGAACCAAAAAAAAAAAGACATACTAAAAACAAACCCCAAACCCCTAAAATTACTAATGACAATGTATACTCACTTACTTTCAAAAATCCTGGTATTTTATGACTGACTTCCTGAACATTGTAATTCCAAACCAGAGTATTTTATTTGCACTTGTCACCAAAGTTCCTGTTTGTTTTCAGATTAAAGACTCACAGAGGAAAGAAAGGTTAAAAACTGTGCATATGACTTAGTTTACAATTAGTGTTCAGATGCTTATTGGGTTCTGAAGGCAATTCACTAGAATGACAGATATAAAAATATAGAATTATCTTTATTAATGAGGTATGCATGTATTCAGATCAGGTTTCTTGGGATACAGCCTTCTATTTGGATTTCAGCTGGCCAGCCACCATATCTGTTGTTCTTGTCAGAGTGGTTTATCTGTTAAAAAAAAAAATAAAAAAATCAGTATTTGGTTCTCCATTTACAAACTAGATTGTCAAACCTCATACAACAGAAGGGGGTAATGGGGTGGGACTGGGAAGCTAAGTAGCACATTGCACATCTTGCTTGACATAATGGGTGAAGATTCCACCAGTTTCTCTCTTACACAGAGTGCTTTATTTATTTCCCAGATGGCTGTCATAATATACACTAAATTGAATACCTTTTTCCTGCAGAAGCTCTGTAATGTCAATAAGACTGCAACAATATTTTGCAAAAAAACCCAACCCTATGGAAGCTTCACATGCCTTTGGAGGGAGTTGTTACCATCAAAGGAACTGACCTCTGTATTGGGTTTCTCATTTCTGTCTACCTCTCTGTCATACAGCTGAGCAATACTGGGCTTATAGAAAGCGAATACAACAAGGTCACAGATGCAAACAGAATTCTGATATAAAAATGGTATCTTTAGTCCTCCTGAAGCCTGAGGGCAAGTTATTCAGACAAGTTTTGTGATGTAAGCATTGCTGTATTTGCATGGCCAATTTGAGACAGCCCAATTTTCATATAAAACCAATCATTATTTTCAGGAAGTCCTTGGAATTTGCCCTTCCAGAAGAAAATGTAAGTCTCTGGACAGCATGTCAGGTTGGACATTGCAAAACTGAGACTTTCCAGAATCACGGGTCACTTCTGAAATTTGCCTACAGATGACTTAGTGGTGGTGTGGTAGAAGTCAGTATTGTACATGGCCCAGGTCCAAAGCAAAGAATGATGACATATTACAGAACTTGCTTTGTACAGCTGAGGCTCACTGAACAGAGACTACAGCTATTATAGCTAACACAAAAAATCTGCACCTGAAGGTTATACCTGATATACAGACAAATACAAAGTGAAAATAAAATGAACCTGACCTTTTCTTTTTGGATATTATCTGGCAGCTTGAAGCCTTTGGCAGCTATAAAAGCCCAGCTTGACCTGAACTTCATGTTCCATATTTCTTTACTTCCCAGTTCTTCTACTAATTTTTTGGCATCATTTTTCAACCTAGGATAAATTTAGTGAAAAAAAAGTGTTAAAAATTCAGGACGTGAAAAATGCTGAAGAAGAACACAGCTGATTCATGCCTTACATTAGTAGGTCAGCAGAAGCAACAATGAAAAATTTAAAAAATCTTGAGCTGTCTTAGTAGCAGGTCATTAAACTCAGAGCAAAATTATTTCTCTTCCTTCTCTCTACATTCCTGATGTTAATACAACCTGTTTGTAACAGCACAGCAGAAAGAAAAACGTATCTAAAATACTATTTGATGTTCCAACCCTTCTTAAATAAGGACAAGGTCATCAAATGTTTATCAACAAAATGATTAAGTCTTTCCCTGTATAATTACCATATCATGAATTCAAATAAAAGAACTCTAAGATCTGAAAGTGCTTGAAAAATCAGGTGAAGATGCAAGAGGGAATGCAAACTAGATACATTATAATTGGAGGTATGGATACCTTCTTAATAGAAGGTTGTGACACAGAGGTAACAGCAGTGCCCTTTATCAGGACAAATGGCACCTTTAAACAAATACACCACTATCTATCCGTCTTTGGGAGCATCGACATACACGATATGGGCAAGCACTGAATGGACATGGAATCAAAACCTTTCAGGCAGGAAATAAGAGAACCCTGATTATAGAGTGAAATTTACCATTCCTTTACACCATTATGCAATAGTGATTTTCAAGCTATTCATTGCTCTGTTCCCCAGCTTGTCATGAATAACTCGCTTACCGGGTGCTTCCATCATCATGAGTCACCATCAAAAGGAGGGACCCTTCTGGTGCATTTTTAATGAAAGTCACCATCTCTCTTGAGTGGTCTGTTGAATCAATTACACAACTGATTATTCATCACGCACATACCACATTCCACCTACTTTCAACTTGTTTTCATTTTTTGGCCTTGTCTATTCAAAATGAGACCTAATTAGGCAATTTCTCTGTTTACAGGCAGAAGGCCTAATCCTGAAAGGTGCAGAAAGCTGCTAGCTCTCACTGAAGTCTAGGAGAGCACGGATTGATCTGCATTTCCCAGTAGTAAACAATGATACTTCTGAACTTCTTCAAAAGCCTTTTACACCTAGGGTAAGTATATAGGTGGTTTCTTACGTTTACCTCACATAATATTATACAGGCAAGCAATAGCATAGCCCAGGAGAAATCATTGCTATTCTGTGAGCTTCCTACTACCACACTAACTGCAGAGCTGAGTTACACACTCCACTGTACACCCATTTTCATTAAGTGGCAGCCTGTTTGCAGCACAAAGGTATTTATTGTTTTTGCAACTGCTAAACATACACAAGACACTTGTTTTCCACACCAAAAAAAAATGTAACAGGAGCTCTGGAGACATTACAGTCCACATACTGTATATAAAATTTTATCCCCATGATTAGTCCCAATGTGATTTCTATTTCATGCATGTAAAGTCACAACCATTCTTAAGTGGTCAGAGAATCAGCTTCCAGTGTCTCATAGCATTCTGTGTCTCCTTACTAATACCTGAGGACACTGTTACTGTACAAAGTTTGGAAAATGTGTTAAAAGCTATTCTTAAAGAAGATCATCTTTCTAGCTACATGAAGGGATGTTAAGAGACAGACAAGTGTACTTCCTATGATGATTTTATGACTAAAATAGAATAAAATCTGCCAAGAAAATGAATTTGCAGAGTGGTCTGCAAATCTGGATGTGGTACCTGGTTAAGTGCTATTCCTACCAGACTGAAATAAAGGAGAAAAAAACGACAATTAAAAAATGACAATTTCACAATTTTTTAAAAAAAAAGAGCAGCAAGATCATTAAAAAAAAGGCAATTAATTTTTCAATCAACAGGAGGAATTCAGCTTTTCAGGCAAAATTTTTCATCAGATCTGACCAGAGCGTATTTTATGAAGTCAACAGCTGTTTGTTTCTAGCTAATCCCCTTTGATAATACAATCGTAGCCATTTGAAAGAGCAGGATAATTATATAAGTCCTTTCTTAAGACTGAAACACTAACGAAAGCTCCATCACACTTTTTTCTCTACCTCCTTTCCACATGTCAAAAAATGTTGCTGATGTAGCTTCTCCTGTTTTATCTGTAATTAAAAAAAAAAAAGTTGTGTAAATGTAAGTGAAAATTGTTATATTCAATCAGCATATACAGCATTTTCAGCTAAAGCTAGGCATCTCTAATTTTGTGTATCATTGTGCTTCTGAGTCTTTTTTTTTTAAGGTTTCAAATTGGAAGGAATACGGAATGACATAAAATTAAGATTCGGGGAGAATGTTTTGTTTCATCTAATCTCTGAATCATCAAATGTGACCAAAACATTTTTATTATTTCTTATTCTAAAGAAGGAATTCAGTTTACCGGGTGCTTCCGTGTTTTTAGATCTATATATACCATACTAGGTCACAAGCATAAATAGGAAAATTAGTTCAGCCTAAGACTATTCGAATGAGCTTAATACTGTTCTGCTCAGTGTTTCAGATGCCCAAGCTTTCATACCATTTGAACCTTAGTGGACAGAAACTCAACACTCATCATTATCATATCGGAAATCGGGCATGCAAACAATTAGTCATTCCAAAACGCTTTGGTCAATATTCATCATTACACAGAATCACAGAACCACAGAATGGTAGGGGTTGGAAGGGACCTTCGGAGATCATCTAGTCCAACCCCCGTGCCAAAGCAGGTTCACCTAAAGCAGGTTGGACAGGAACGCATCCTGTTTAGATGGTTATCTTTGTTGAAACAGGACATGTGCAATTGGAAATACTTTTCAAATTTCTACATCCATGCCAACTGAGTTAATTGATTTTTGTTGTCCAAGACCCATATCCCTGCTACATGAGAGGGTCTTTTCCCTTTAGAGTGCGTCAGCTCATTTCTAGTGAGAAGATCCGGCAGTTCCTGATTCATTTCTGGCTTATCTTTGATCCATATATGGTAAAACCATGAAGGAAAATTCTTTGGAACATAGGATTCAAACCATTCTATGATTGTAAATGGCAGGTTTATCACATTGATGAGGGGAAAAGGTGGCAAAAATCTGTCAGTGGTAAACCAGCATTCTAGAACTGGACTGCTTCTGAGCAGAGATCACAAAAAAATGGTAAAGGCTGTAGTGAGGACCACAGAAATCCACAGAATTCTTTCTCTCTCCCTCTGTGTTGTTAGCTTGGGCTTAATAGTTCTGTCTTCCTTCTTACAAAAGACCATATTCATTCAGAGAAGAAAGAGTTATCATTATGAAATAAAATACAAGTGTGATGTCACAGGAAACATTGAGCACAGTCATTAGCTTGACTGATCTAATTAGACGACAAGTAGAAAATATGTCTCACTACAAATTGGTTTGAGATAATGGACAGATCTACCTGCAGATGGAGATTAAAGTGTAGCTAAAATGACTATATGTGTGATGAAGAAAATGGCTGTTTAAAAATGCATAAAATTTGATATATCACTTCTTTTTGCTCACTAATGTCAGATGCAAAGACAATGCTAGTTCCCTACTCCTATTTGCTATAACCTTGCTTATGCATTTCAGCTCAATGCTGAAAATTAATTTTTAACTGTTTACCTATTATAACCAGTAAAATTTTTATGATTCCGTATTGGGAAAAAAATGCAGAAGTTAACTGGGAAAAAAATTTTTTGGAACAGATTCTTGTCTATGGTAATTTAACCCAGTGACTTCAATAAAATCATGCAAGTTTAGACAAGGTCAAGATCTTGCTTAGCAATACTGACACAAAAAAAAAAGGAACACGAGTGTTTTGTGATCAAAGCCAACTTGACTGTGCATCTGAACTCACTTTCTTCTCCTCCCCCACAACCCTTAGCCATTCATTTTTCTCAGGATCCATTATTGAATACACTGCACTTCATCACCATTCCATTCATCTAAATTAAAATGGTGCCTCCAGATCTGGAATAAACGGCACCTTCTGCTTTCCAATATCTCCTACTATCAGCAAAGACACATAAGGCAGTGTAATATTAACCAGGCTTTGAGTTTGTCTTTCTGTCCACTGACCAAGTCTGGAAAGGGTTTGTACCTTGGGGCAGAACCGCAATTCTCAGTTACTGCTTGCCCCTTGTCATTGGAGCAACAGATATCTTTTATCAAGGACTGAACCTGAAAGTTGAGTCTTACTGTTAGAGATCACAGATATTTTTGCTTCTGTATACACATTTTCTGCTTCCTTATACTGATTATGAACACATTTCTTTTGTTTAGTCAGAAGACTATTTCTCTCAAACACAGATTTGTTTTTCTTACATTTAACACAAATCAAGTTTGCAATTTTTTCCTTTCCCTTTCCTTCAATACTAGCCAGTAAAAAAAACCAAACCAACCAACCAAAAACCCCAATTCCCCCAAGAACCTTTGTGAATTACTGCAGTACAAAAGTATGTCTCTCTCTAACATTTTTTCTCTTACTTACAATTTACAATGGCAATGTTTATGCCTCTTCCAACATTACCCTTCTTTTCACTTATAATCCTGGAATTGAAATAAATACAGTATCAGTAGAATGCATCTTTCCAGAAGCTCTGATCCAAAGTTATATTTAGCAATGCTATGTCACTTTCTGATATTCATGTTTTCTTCAGTTATCTAATTCAAGACTTCATAGTAAACAAGAGTTATGGCTTAAAAATCTTGCGTTTTATCAGTCAGCTTCCTTCAAAGATGCACAATGAGTCTTTCTAAATGAGTCAGATCAAGAAAGTACTTCATACAAATGCAGCCAGAAAGATAAAGTAGAAAAAAAACCCATGATAAAAAATGGTTTTGTGGCAGTATTGTGTGTGGACTGTATCTACACAAAAGGTCATTGCAAGGTTTTGAAGTCATTCTACCTGTCCAGTTTGAAAAGCCATGAAAGAACCTGACTTTTAGAAGGTGTTGACCATTCAACATGCTGTAAACTGGCTGTTCCACACCATGAAAATTAAAAATCATACTTGAAACTAACAGCTGAATGCACCTTATGTAGAGGAACAAAGAAAATAATTTGAGATTAGGTACTTAAAAAAATAGGGGGGAGGGGGGGGAGAGTTAAATACTGTCAGATACATTCTGAAATTTATTAGCAGAATAGGAGCCCCCTGGTAGGAGCTTACTTGCTGCTACTGAACCAAAATGAAACATCCTTCTTCACACTACTAAGCACTTGCTTAGATTTAAGGTTAGGCTGGTACTCACAGATCATCCTCAAAACAGATCTTAGCCATTTTTTCTGTGCCACCGCCACTAAGAATCCGATAGGCATAGCTCCCAGGTGAGCAGGGAGACCAGTGATCACACTTCTGCCTTTTGGGGACTGGGGCTACAACAACAAAGATGAGAAAATACCTTCTTGGATGCTGCATAAACAATTTCCACATGGAAAGAATCACTTAATGTCAACATACTAAGCTCAAACATATATACACAGAAGCCAATCCTGCCAGTTTTCCAGTATTATGGCAACATTATCACAGATTTACCTGGGCTTTAAGTTATCATTGAATTTCAAAGAGCTACTGGGACCAAGAGCAAGCTTATCTAGGGAAAAATGCCCCATATGGTATGATCTGATTTGAATTTAGAGTAATTATTTTGTGCTATTTCATACAACAGGAAACAAGGGCTAGAGGGATGAAGGATTCCTACCAATAGGTTGAAGTTAATGGCTATCATTCTCATTTTAAGCCTTTTTCACATGATAACATAGTCATAGAATGACAAAAATATACACATTAAGCCACCCAGTCAGATTAAAGGAAAGAACTAATGAGAATTTAATCACAAAGTTTGGTTAGTGATTCAATAGTTTAACGTAACTGTAAAATACATGTGACAGAACCAAAGCTGCGGCTTTGTGCTTACATGCCAGCAAACAAGAAAGATTTTCTTACATTACTATTCAATTAATTATATTTGCATACTGGCAAATACAGACTGACATTGTGTTTCTTCAAAGACAGTGTCTAAGAAATAGTTCAGGCTTCCACTAATTAACTTTACGCAGCCAACTTCATTCTTACAGTAGCACATACCAAATCATCCTTTATTAGCTGACAATCCATTTGTCATTTAGCATGTAAATATACATTAGATATAGTATAAGGAAGAAAAAAGAAATACAGCTACACACCCCTCAACACTGGTTTATTTCCAATGCCTTGAAGATTAGCAATAGGTGTTGTTATTGTCTCTTTAGACACAAGACCTGCAAATAAGCATCCCAAGTACCAAGCAGCACATGATGTCAACAGGAGTCCTGCTAATTTCACAAGATCTGCCAAAGAAAAAAAAAAAGGAAAAAAGGAAAGAAAAAGGAAAAAGGGAAACAAAAGAAAGGAGAAAAAAAGAAAGGAGAAAAAAGAAAGGAGAAAAAAAGAAAGGAGAAAAAAAGAAAGGAGAAAAAAAGAAAGGAGAAAAAAGAAAGGAGAAAAAAGAAAGGAGAAAAAAGAAAGGAAAGGAGAAAAAAAGAAAGGAGAAAAAAAGAAAGGAAAGGAGAAAAAAAGAAAGGAAAGGAGAAAAAAGAAAGGAAAGGAGAAAAAAAGAAAGGAGAAAGGAGAAAGGAGAAAGAAGAAAGGAGAAAGGAGAAAGGAGAAAAATTACACAGACATAAGGATGTTTTCAAAGCAACACACAAAATCTTGTATGTTCTCTGGCATTGATACACAAACTGGCTATTTTATTTCTGATATACTGTGTTAACCACAACCTTCAAAGATGCAGCAGTAGAGTATTTGTTGCATTCCCATCTCTGACACCCCCTTTTGTTTCTAAAACTTCATCTTCAAGCATAAAACCTCCCCAAGACTCCCCTCAGTCCACACCCATAATACCCCAAAGAAACCTGACGTTCAACTTAATCGTAGGACTTTGACTTTGAAAAGTTAAGTATCAGATACAACACATGACTATACAGGTAGTATGCAGTTACTATTGATTTTCTGTGATTGGCACACACTACAAGAATGGTTTAAAATGCTGACCATAGGAGTAACTCCCTCCATCCACACTTTTGCCACGCTGGGTAAATGTAACTGAAGAAGACCCAAATAATCTCATTCACACAATGAGCTCTGACTGCATTCAAACATGACAAGAGTGACTGTTTCAGTTGTATCACAGTTTCCATGGCTTGTATTAGCAGTGCATCTACACACTATGAAAACAACAGGATTCACAATTTTCCTGACAATGAAGAAATATAAATAAATTCCATATGGGATATCTCCTCTTCCTCATCATCAGAAATGGTAACATGCATTCCTGATCTAGAAGAAATGCACCACCTAATTTATGATGCTAAACAAGGAAATACTGCACTGCAATTGTGAAACGCTGATGTTTTGATGTCACAAGATACTCCCCGATCTGTAAAGAAACATGTCCTTCGACATAACAGTCCATTAAAATGAAAAATAAAAATTTTTAGTTTCATAGTCCTGAAAAATCAAGTTCAACAGAACCAATGTCCAAAAATATCCAATACGTTCATTTTGTCAACCTGCGCAAAAATATTGTGTATTATCTAGCCTAAACCTTCCTTATAAGCATTTACACTGAAGAAGATATTCCTTTCCTTCTTGGAACTGCCTTTTATAAGTATTAAGATTTCTGCCCTACCTTTTCTCTAGAATAAGGCCAAATTGTTCACTTGTTCTCCTCAAGTCCTGTTTTGCAGGTCCTACCACTCACCCTGAATTCTGCTCAACTGCTCTGCATTTTTTACTGCAGAACGGACACAGTAGTCCAACACATTCTGAAGGCTCTACTTCTGGTTCTTCATGCCAGAAGGAAGTTTGACTTTTTTTTTTTATAAGAGTAGACTTTATTGACTCAGGTTCCATTTATAATCCACCACAAAGACCAGTTCTGTTTTCCTCACAAAGATACCTTTTCAGATACTGATCTGAGCTCTTAAAATGTTCTGTGTCATTGTATTTAGGAATCATAAGTGGGTGCACGTGTGTGACTGTACGGAATATAGTGTGAGAAACTTACTATATTTTCATCAAAGGATTAGGATTGAGAAAGTAATATAATGAAACTTCAGAGATACAACAAATTTCCCAATTATTAACTCGGTCTAAGAGAAATCTGTCTCACTCTACCACTAGTACCGGTGCAAACTTGCACTAAAATAGTACTGAAAATTACTCCAACATTTCATTTATATAGTGAATGTGAACACTGAAAAAGTTCACGTGCACAAAAAAGGAAGCTACAGAAACCAATCAGAATGAAACTTAATCCCATTTTCTCTTTTTGAAAAAAAAAAAAAAATCAGAGTTATGCACATTTATTTACTTAGTAAAGGAGCCCAAGTCACAAGTTTCAGAGGCAAAACCCAGGAAAAATTAAGTGAAAACTACAAGTAGTTTATTCAAAGGTTTCGGTGATTTTTTTTTTGGGGGTGGGGTGTATTGTAATGATCTATGCGACCATCAGTCAGTTTTTGTTTTGCTTTTTCTGTTATTGTCTTAACAGGTTTATCTTTATGATGATTTTGCACTGTTTTTCATCAAAGCTATGGAGCAACTCTGTTGCAAATTAGGCTTAACAGCACAGTATTTTACCTAAGTAGAAGAGAAAGTACAGAAGGTCTAACTTCTGTTACTATAGTCTGTATTTTACTTAAACCGCAAGATTCTTAAACGTTTCTAAAATATGCCTTTCAAGGTTTAATGAATACACTTACCAACTCTCCTGCACAGTTTGTACTTAATTCTCAAAACCGTCACAAAGTATTTCCACTGTCAACCAACTTCTGGTTTTGTTTTCGTGGCTTCTAGGACACTGGGGGGCCACACTGACCCTACCTGCTGGGTCCACCTGGATCTCTTAGATTTACTGAGGTCCCGTATCCTGTGCGCCTGTGCTCTTTTCTGAGTACCTGCACAGACACGCGCAAAACCCCTGCAGAACAGCAGCTAAGCCACCAGCTCAGACAAACTTTAAGACAGTCAAAAGAGCTTAAGATTCGCTACCCACAGCAGCTGGGAGATACAAAACGCAAAGCTGGCCCCAGGCGACCCCCGTGGGGAACAGCCCTCCCGCCCCGTCCCCGCGGCGAGAGAGGGCCG